>JAPDDN010000678.1:0-140207 GCA_027422405.1 Ptychobarbus kaznakovi | reverse complement strand
TTAAAGAAGTGCTTATTTTTTGCAATTAATCTCTAAAATTACTTTTTTCTGCAAAAAAGCTTCAACTCAAGAAAATCTGTCTGTCTTCTGCATTGCAAAATAACCATTTTTATTTCATTAGAAAAGAATTATTTTTCATGTAGTTGAGCTTTACTCTTAAAATTGCATTTAGAAACTTTTTCTCAAGTTCAAGTTCAAGTTGAGCTTTTATTGTCATTCCGCTACATGTGTGGACATACAGTGGGACGAGATGTCGTGCCTCACACGGACCACGGTGCTACATGAATACAGATATACAACATGAAGTAAAACAGTATAAACAAACTAACCTACTGTCAGCTTTTGACTATGCATAGCTATATATAAAAGTGTTTACCTACACAAACTAAAAAAAAAAATACAAACTGTACAACTGTGCAGACGACTTCAAATACTGTACATGTGCAAAAAGAGAGACATTCAAGCAGCTGGCTGGGAACAGTGTAAGGTGATTTGTGGTGCATGAGCCAGTAAACATACATACATTACAGTCATATATTGCAATCAGTTTTTGGTGGGATTATGTACACACATGGTGTGTGAAAGTGTCTAGTGCATGTAGAGGCGAGTGTGTTGCTACAGGTGGCTTGTGCAGGCCCGCTCACCTGTGCGTACACACTTGAATTGCACAAAAATAACATTTTTTTCCTGTGATGTGGTAAGGTGTGGGGGGTGGGGGGTAGTCCATGTTTCAGGATGTAGGGGTTTGTTTGGGGTTTCAGAGAGGGGCAGTGTGATGCGAGTTCAGGGCTTCTCATTCAGCCTGGGGGAAAAAGCTTTGAGCAGTCTGGCGGAGCGGGCTCTGTGATACTCCGTACCGTCTACCTGAGGGTAGGAGCTGGAAGAGGACTGTGGGAGGGGTGGGTGTGGCTTCAGATCAGTTTTGCTTTGCTGGAGCATCGTGTAAGGAAAAATACCAGGATGGAGGGGGAGAGGGCACCAATGATTTTTGCAGCGGTGTTCACTGTCCGCTGAGGGTCTTGCGGTCTGCTGCACTGCAGTTCCCGTACCAGACAGTGATGCAGCTGGTCAGCACGCTCTCAATGGTACCCCTGTAGAAGGTGGTGATTTGATGGGTGGAGGGAGGCTTGCTCTTTTCAGCCGGCGGAGAAAGTGTAGGCGCTGTTGTGCTTCTGGAAGACAGACCTGGTTGTTGGTGGTCCAGGTGAGGTCTCTGTGATGTGCACCCCCAGGAATTTAGTGCTGCTGACTCTCTCCACAGTCGAGCTGTCGATGATCAGTGGGGGTGGTCACAGATTTTCTCCTGAAGTCCATCACAACCTCCTTTGTCTTCTCCACATTGAGGACAGGTTGTTAGCGCCACACATTCAGCCAGCTGTGCCACTTCCTCTCTGTAGTGGTTTTCATCATTGTTGCTGATGAGACCTACCACTGATGTGTCATCGGCAAACTTGATGAAGTGGTTGGAAGCTGAACTTGGAAAGTGCAGTCGTGAGGTCAGCACGTGTAGAGCAGCGGGCTGAGCACACAGCCCTGTGGGGCACTGTGCTCAGTGTGGTAGTGCTCGAGGTGTTGTGGCCGACACGGACTGACTGAGGTCTTCCGTTTAAAAAGTCCAGGATCCAGTTCCAGAGGGAATTGTTGAGGCCCAGCAGGCTTAATTTATTGATGAGTGTTGTGGGATTATTGTGTTGAATGCTGAGCTGAAGTCGATGAAGCAGCATTCTAACATAGGAGTCTTTATTTTCTAGGTGGGTAAGAGCCAGGTGGAGGCTGGAGGAATTGCATCATCCGTGAGCGGTTTGGCGGTATGCAAACTGGAGCGGATCGAGTGTGTTGGGGAGGCTGGTTTGATGTTGTGCATGACTAGCCTCTCAAGCACTTCATTATGATTGGAGTCAGTGCTATGGGACGGTGGTCATTTAGACAGGACCACAGGTGATTTTTTTTGGTACGGTATGATGTTGTGGATTTGAACATGTGGGGATGACTGCCTGGCTCAGCGAGGTGTTTGAAGATATCTGTTAGACATCTGTCAGCTGTTCAGCACAGTCTTTCAGTGCGCTGCCAGGTATATTGTCAGGACCCGCAGCCTTGCGTGGGTTAATCCTAGATAGGGTCTTCCTTACGTCGGCTGGAGACAGACAGAGTGCCTGGTCGTTGGAGGTGTGGGCAGTTGTTGTGCAGGTTGTGTCGTTCTGCATTTCAAACCGTGAATAAAAGTGGTTCGAGGCATCTGGGAGGGATGTTGTCGTCGTCACAGGCCTGTGGCAGGGGCTTGTAGTCAGTGATGGTCTGAATGGCTTGCCACAGCTCCGTGTATCTCTGGTTTTGTGAAATGATTATTGATTTTTATTGCCATATGACTGTTTTGCATTTTTGATGCCACGGGACAGATTGGCTCTTGCTGTTTTGAGGGCTGCTTTTATCTCCTGATCTGAAACGCTTCATCTCTGGTTTTTAGTAGCACCCACGAACCTCTGCTGTCATCCATGGCTTTCGGTTTGCACGTGTGGGTGATGGTCTTTGGTGACTGTCACTATCAATGCAGTATTTGATGTAAGCAGTCACAGTTTCAGTGTACTCCTGCAGGTCTGTATGGTTATTATAGGTGGCCGCCTCTTTAAACATGTTTCCAGTCTGTGTCCTGGAAGCAGTCCTGCAGTGCTGAGGTAGCATTGTTTGAGCCATACCGTGATCTGCTTTTGAACCGGTTTGGCCAGTTTGAGAAGTGGTCTGTATTTGCTGGGGTTAGCATAGACAGAGATGTGTTGTCCGTAAGTATCCGAGTGGGGGCGGGGTTCGCTTTGTATGCGTTTTTTCACTGTTGTGTAAACAAAGTCCAGTGTGTTATTTCCCCTTGTTGCAAAGTTCACATGTTGTAGAACTTTGGTAAAACTGTCTTTAAGTTAGCGTGTTGAAGTCGCCGCTATGATGAAAAAGCCGTCAGGGTTATTTGTTTGTTTGTTCGTGATGGCGCTGTACATTCACGAAGCGCTGTCTTGCATTTGCACACGCGGGAATGTACCCCGCGACATAACAATGGCCGTGAACTCCCGCGGCAGATAGAACGGTCGGCATTTCTACAACCATAAACTCCACCATCGAAGCCTGAACAGTGTTTTTTGTTATAATACCGCAGCATTGTTACACCATTATTTGTGATGATATACACACACAAGCCGCCCCCGCGAGTCTTACCAGACAGTGAAGAATCTCTGTCCGTCGGCAGCAGGAAAGCCGTTGAAGCTGAATTGCGGAGTACGGGATGTTGTGTTTAGCCATGTTTCAGTGAAAAACAAACACACAACAATCCCTTGTCTCATGCGTGTTTAGACGGCTGGTTGAATTAAAGTCCAGTTTGTTTTCCAGAGAGCGAACGTTTGAGAGCATGAGTGATGGAATTGTGGTCTAGTTGGGGTTAGCCCTTAGCCTAGCTCGAATACCTCCACGCTTGCCGCGCTTCTGTCCCCTCTCACACCGCCGGCGTCGCCCTTTTGTGCGGAGGTAGCATCAGTAGGCGAGGCCGCGGTTCGGGGTTCGTCGGCAACAGCAGCAGACAGAGGCCTGTAGCTTCTCAGTAGTCGCCGGTGAAAGCTGATGTTTGTACACATAGCCGATATCCAGAGGCTCTGGCGATCATAGATGTGTTTCCGAGTGTTTGGTCCTTTGATTTTTCGAACAAGTCAGACAGTTTGAGACGAGACTACAGACAATATAAAAACACCGTTTTTAGGACCCGGAAGTTGCCGCTGCGTCGAACGCGCCGCCATCTTGGTACTCAACCAGGAGTAGAACGCTGCGTTGCTGCCGAACCCGCCGCCATCTTGGTTTTCCACTGAAAAGAAGCTTTTGAGCATCTGTGGCCTTGCATTCCCATCATTTGCTTAGTTGCACTACACACAGAATTGGTGTTCTTGGAGATCTAAAGACTTGATTGTGTGCATTTAAGCTCTAAAATGACTTGTTTCTGCAAAAAAGCTCAAACTCATGAAAATCTGTCTTTGCATTGCGAAAAAACATTTAATTCATTAGAAAGAAACATTTTTCTGTACTTGAGCTTTGCTCTTAAAATTGCATGTAGCAACTTTTTCTCACTGAGAAAGAAGCTATTTGAGCATCTGTGGCCTTGCATTCCCATCATTTGCTTAGTTGCACTAACACAGAATTGGTGTTTCTTAGAACTCTAAAGAAGTGATTTTGTGCTTTTAAGCTCTAAAATGACTTTTTCTGCAAAAAAGCTCAAACTCATGAAAATCTGTCTTCTGCATTGCAAAAAAATATTTTATTTCATGAGAAAGAAACATTTTTCATGTAGTTGAGCTTTACTCTTAATATTGCATTTAGCAACTTTTTCTCACTGAGAAAGAAGCTTTTGAGCATCTGTGGCATTTGCATTCTCATCATTTGCTTAGTTGCACTAAACACATAATTGGTGTTCTCAGAAGCTCTAAAGAAGTGATTTTGTGCAATTAAGCTCTAAAATGACTTTTTCTGCAAAAAAGCTCAAACTCATGAAAATCTGTCTTCTGCATTGCAAAAAACATTTCATTTCATTAGAAAGAATCATTTTTCATATACTTGAGCTTTGCTCTTAAAATTGCATTTAGCAACTTTTTCTCACTGAGAAAGAAGCTTTTGAGCATCTGCGGCCTCGCATTCTCATCATTTGCTTAGTTGCATTAAACACAGAATTGGTGTTCTTAGAAGCTCTAAAGAAGTGATTTTGTGCAATTAAGCTCTAAAATGACTTTTTCTGCAAAAAAGCTCAAACTCATGAAAATCTGTCTTCTGCATTGCAAAAAAATATTTTCATTTCATTAGAAAGAAAAAACATTTTTCATGTACTTGAGCTTTACTCTTAAAATTGCATTTAGCAACTTTTTCTCACTGGAGAAAGAAGCTTTTGAGATCTGTGGCCCTCGCATTCTCATAATTTGCTTAGTTGCACTAAACACAGAATTGGTGTTCTTAGAAGCTCTAAAGAAGTGATTTTGTGCATTTAAGCTCTAAAATTACTTTTTCTGCAAAAAAAGCTCAAACTCATGAAAATCTGTCTTCTGCATTGCAAAAAAACTGTTCATTTCATTAGAAAGAATCATTTTTCATGTACTTGAGCTTTGCTCTTAAAATTGCATTTAGCAACTTTTTCTCACTGAGAAAGAAGTTTTTGAGCATCTGTGGCCTCGCATTCTCATAATTTGCTTAGTTGCACTAAACACAGAATTGGTGTTCTTAGAAGCTCTAAAGAAGTGATTTTGTGCAATTAAGCTCTAAAATGACTTTTTCTGCAAAAAAGCTCAAACTCATGAAAATATGTCTTCTGCATTGCAAAAAAAATATTTTATTTCATGAGAAAGAAAAATTTTTCATGTAGTTGAGCTTTACTCTTAAAATTGCATTTAGCAACTTTTTCTCACTGAGAAAGAAGCTTTTGAGCATCTGTGGCATTTGCATTCTCATAATTTGCTTAGTTGCACTAAACACAGAATTGTTGTTCTTAGAAGCTCTAAAGAAGTGATTTTGTGCAATTAAGCTCTAAAATGACTTTTTTTCTGCAAAAAAGCTCAAACTCATGAAAATCTGTCTTCTGCATTGCAAAAAAAACTTTTATTTCATTAGAAAGAATCAATTTTTCATGTAGTTGAGCTTTACTCTTAAAATTGCATTTAGCAACTTTTTCTCACTGAGAAAGAAGCTTTTGAGCATCTGTGGCCTCGCATTCTCATCATTTGCTTAGTTGCACTAAACACAGAATTGGTGTTCTTAGAAGCTCTAAAGAAGTGATTTTGTGCAATTAAGCTCTAAAATGACTTGTTCTGCAAAAAAACTCAAACTCATGAAAATCTGTCTTATGCATTGCAAAAAAAACATTTCATTTCATTAGAAATAATAATTTTTCATGTACTTGAGCTTTGCTCTTAAAATTGCATTTAGCAACTTTTTCTCACTGAGAAAGAAGCTTTTGAGCATCTGCGGCCTCGCATTCTCATCATTTGCTTAGTTGCACTGAAACACAGAATTGGTGTTCTTAGAAGCTCTAAAGAAGTGATTTTGTGCATTAAGCTCTAAAACGACTTTTTCTGCAAAAAAAGCTCAAACTCATGAAAATCTGTCTTCTACATTGCAAAAAACATTTTATTTCATTAGAAAGAATCATATTTTTCATGTAGTTGAGCTTTACTCTTAAAATTGCATTTAGCAACTTTTTCTCACTGAGAAAGAAGTTTTTGAGCATCTGTGGCATTTGCATTCTCATCATTTGCTTAGTTGCACTAAACACAGAATTGGTGTTCTTAGAAGCTCTAAAGTGATTTTGTGCAATTAAGCTCTAAAATTACTTTTCTGCAAAAAAGCTCAAACTCATGAAAATCTGTCTTCTGCATTGCAAAAAAATGTTCATTTCATTAGAAAGAATCATTTTTCATGTACTTGAGCTTTGCTCTTAAAATTGCATTTAGCAACTTTTTCTCACTGAGAAAGAAGTTTTTGAGCATCTGTGGCCTCGCATTCTCATAATTTGCTTAGTTGCACTAAAACACAGAATTGGTGTTCTTAGAAGCTCTAAAGAAGTGATTTTGTGCATTTAAGCTCTAAAATGACTTTTTCTGCAAAAAAGCTCAAACTCATGAAAATCTGTCTTCTGCATTGCAAAAAACATTTTATTTCATTAGAAAGAATCATTTTTCATGTACTTGAGCTTTGCTCTTAAAATTGCATTTAGCAACTTTTTCTCACTGAGAAAGAAGCTTTTGAGCATCTGTGGCCTCGCATTCTCATCATTTGCTTAGTTGCACTAAACACAGAATTGGTGTTCTTAGAAGCTCTAAAGAAGTGATTTTGTGCATTAAGCTCTAAAATGACTTTTTCTGCAAAAAAGCTCAAACTCATGAAAATCTGTCTTCTGCATTGCAAAAAAACATTTAATTTCATTAGAAAGAATCATTGTTCATGTACTTGAGCTTTGCTCTTAAAATTGCATTTAGCAACTTTTTCTCACTGAGAAAGAAGCTTTTGAGCATCTGTGGCATTCGCATTCTCATCATTTGCTTAGTTGCACTAAACACAGAATTGGTGTTCTTAGAAGCTCTAAAGAAGTGATTTTGTGCATTTAAGCTCTAAAATGACTTTTTCTGCAAAAAAGCTCAAACTCATGAAAATCTGTCTTCTGCATTGCAAAAAATATTTCATTTCATTAGAAAGAAACATTTTTCATGTACTTGAGCTTTGCTCTTAAAATTGCATTTAGCAACTTTTTCTCACTGAGAAAGAAGCTTTTGAGCATCTGCGGCCTCGCATTCTCATCATTTGCTTAGTTGCACTAAACACAGAATTGGTGTTCTTAGAAGCTCTAAAGAAGTGATTTTGTGCATAAGCTTAAGACTTTTTCTGCAAAAAAAGCTAAACTCATGAAAACTGTTTTCTGCAAAAAACATTTCATTTCATTAGAAAAAAATTTTTCATGTACTTGAGCTTTGCTTAAATTCATTTAAACTTTTTCTCTGGAGAAGAAGCTTTTGATCTGTGGGAACGCATCTGCATTTCTTCTGCACTAAAACAGAATTGGTGTTTTAGAAGCAAAAAGTGATTTTGTGCAATTAATTAAAATCACTTTTTTCAAAAAATCAAACTAGAATCTGTCTTCTGCATTGCAAAAAACATTTTATTTCATTAGAAAGAAACATTTTTCATGTACTTGAGCTTTGCTCTTAAAATTGCATTTAGCAACTTTTTCTCACTGAGAAAGAAGCTTTTGAGCATCTGTGGCCTCGCATTCTCATCATTTGCTTAGTTGCACTAAACACAGAATTGGTGTTCTTAGAAGCTCTAAAGAAGTGATTTTGTGCAATTAAGCTCTAAAATGACTTTTTTCTGCAAAAAAGCTCAAACTCATGAAAATCTGTCTTCTGCATTGCAAAAAAACATTTCATTTCATTAGAAAGAAACATTTTTCATGTACTTGAGCTTTGCTCTTAAAATTGCATTTAGCAACTTTTTCTCACTGAGAAAGAAGCTTTTGAGCATCTGTGGCCTCGCATTCTCATAATTTGCTTAGTTGCACTAAACACAGAATTGGTGTTCTTAGAAGCTCTAAAGAAGTGATTTTGTGCATTTAAGCTCTAAAATGACTTTTTCTGCAAAAAAGCTCAAACTCATGAAAATCTGTCTTCTGCATTGCAAAAAACTGTTCATTTCATTAGAAAGAAACATTTTTCATGTACTTGAGCTTTGCTCTTAAAATTGCATTTAGCAACTTTTTCTCACTGAGAAAGAAGTTTTTGAGCATCTGTGGCCTCGCATTCTCATAATTTGCTTAGTTGCACTAAACACAGAATTGGTGTTCTTAGAAGCTCTAAAGAAGTGATTTTGTGCATTAAGCTCTAAATTACTTTTTCTGCAAAAAAGCTCAAACTCATGAAAATCTGTCTTCTGCATTGCAAAAACATTTCATTTCATTAGAAGAAACATTTTTCATGTACTTGAGCTTTGCTCTTAAATTGCATTTAGCAATTTTTCTCACTGAGAAAGAAGTTTTTGAGCATCTGTGGCCTCGCATTCTCATAATTTGCTTAGTTGCACTAAACACAGAATTGGTGTTCTTAGAAGCTCTAAAGAAGTGATTTTGTGCAATTAATTAAGACTTTTTCTGCAAAAAAGCTCAAACTCATGAAAATCTGTCTTTGCATTCAAAAAAAATGTTCATTTCATTAGAAGAAAATTTTTCATGTACTTGAGCTTTGCTTAAATTCATTTAAACTTTTTCTCATGAGAAAGAAGCTTTGAATCTGTGGCCTGCATTCATCTTCTTAGTTGCACTAAAACACAGAATTGGTGTTCTTAGAAGCAAAAAAGTGATTTTGTGCATTTAAGCTCTAAATTGACTTTGTTTCAAAAAATCAAACTAGAATCTGTCTTCTGCATTGCAAAAATCTTTTCATTTATTAGAAAGATAATTTTTCATGTACTTGAGCTTTGCTCTTAAATTGCATTGCAACTTTTTCTCACTGAGAAAGAAGCTTTTTGAGCATCTGTGGCTCGCATTCTCAATTTGCTTTTGCACTAAACACAGAATTGGTGTTCTTAGAAGCTCTAAAGAGATTTTTGTGCAATTGGCTCTAAAAGCTTTTGCAAAAAAGTCAAACTCATGAAAATCTGTCTTCTGCATTGCAAAAAACATTTCATTTCATTAGAAAGAATTATTTTTCATGTTACTTGAGCCTCTTAAAATTGCATTTAGCAACTTTTTCTCACTGAGAAAGAAGTTTTTGAGTTCTGTGGCATTTGCATTCTCATCATTTTGTTAGTTGCACTAAACACAGAATTTGTGTTCTTAGAAGCTCTAAAGAAGTGATTTTTGTGCAATTTAATTAAATGACTTTTTCTGCAAAAAAGCTCAAACTCATGTAAATCTGTCTTCTGCATTGCAAAAAAACATTTTATTTTCATAGATAGAATTAACATTTTCATGTACTTGAGCTTTGCTCTTTAAATTTGCATTTAAACTTTTTCTCACTGAGAAAGAAGCTTTTGAGCATCTGTGGCCTCGCATTCTCATAATTTGCTTAGTTGCACTGAACACAGAAATGGTGTTCTTAGAAGCTCTAAAGAAGTGATTTGTGCATTAAGCTCTAAAATGACTTTTTCTGCAAAAAAGCTCAAACTCATGAAAATCTGTCTTTACATTGCAATAAACATTTTATTTCATTAGAAAGAACATTTTTCATGTACTTGAGCTTTGCTCTTAAAATTGCATTTAGCAACTTTTTCTCACTGAGAAAGAAGCTTTTGAGCATCTGGGCTCGCATTCTCATAATTGCTTAGTTGCACTAAACACAGAATTGGTGTTCTTGGAAGCTCTAAAAAGTGATTTTGTGCATTAAGCTCTAAAATGTATTTTTCTGCAAAAAAGCTCAAACTCATGAAAACTTTTCTGCAAAAACATTTAATTTCATTAGAAATGAAAATTTTTCATGTACTGGCTTTGCTTAAAATTCATTTAAACTTTTTCTCATAAAGAGCTTTTGAAATGGCCTGCATTCTCATCTTCTTAGTGCACTAAACACAGAATTGCTTAGAAGCTCTAAAAAGTGATTTTGTGCATAAGCTTAAAATACTTTTTCTGCAAAAAAGCTCAAACTCATGAAAATCTGTCTTTAGCAAATAACATTTAATTTCAAGAAACATTTTTCATGTACTTGAGCTTTGCTCTTAAAATTGCATTTAGCAACTTTTTCTCACTGAGAAAGAAGCTTTTGAGCATCTGCGGCCTCGCATTCTCATAATTTGCTTAGTTGCACTAAACACAGAATTGGTGTTCTTAGAAGCTCTAAAGAAGTGATTTTGTGCAATTAAGCTCTAAAATGACTTTTCTGCAAAAAAAGCTCAAACTCATGAAAATCTGTCTTCTGCATTGCAAAAAAACATTTTTTTTATTTCATTAGAAAGAAAAATTTTTCATGTACTTGAGCTTTACTCTTAAAATTGCATTTAGCAACTTTTTCTCACTGAGAAAGAAGCTTTTGAGCATCTGTGGCATTTGCATTCTCATCATTTGCTTAGTTGCACTAAACACAGAATTGGTGTTCTTAGAAGCTCTAAAGAAGTGATTTTGTGCAATTAAGCTCTAAAATGACTTTTTCTGCAAAAAAGCTCAAACTCATGAAAATCTGTCTTCTGCATTGCAAAAAAACATTTCATTTCATTAGAAAGAAACATTTTCATGTACTTGAGCTTTGCTCTTAAAATTGCATTTAGCAACTTTTTCTCACTGAGAAAGAAGCTTTTGAGCATCTGCGGCCTTGCATTCTCATCATTTGCTTAGTTGCACTAAACACAGAATTTGGTGTTCTTAGAAGCTCTAAAGAAGTGATTTTGTGCAATTAAGCTCTAAAAAAACTTTTTCTGCAAAAAAGCTCAAACTCATGAAAATCTGTCTTCTGCATTGCAAAAAACATTTCATTTCATTAGAAAGAAACATTTTCATGTACTTGAGCTTTGCTCTTAAAATTGCATTTAGCAACTTTTTTCTCACTGAGAAAGAAGCTTTTGAGCATCTGTGGCCTTGCATTCCCATCATTTGCTTAGTTGCACTAAACACAGAATTGGTGTTCTTAGAAGCTCTAAAGAAGTGATTTTGTGCATTTAAGCTCTAAAATGACTTGTTCTGCAAAAAAGCTCAAACTCATAAAAATCTGTCTTCTGCATTTCAAAAAACATTTCATTTCATTAAAAAGAAACATTTTCATGTACTTGAGCATTGCTCTTAAAATTGCATTTTGCAACTTTTTCTCACTTAGAAAGAAGCTATTGAGCATCTGTGGCCTTGCATTCCCATCATTTGCTTAGTTGCACTAAACACAGAATTGGTGTTCTTAGAAGCTCTAAAGAAGTGATTTTGTGCATTTAAGCTCTAAAATGACTTGTTCTGCAAAAAAGCTCAAACTCATGAAAATCTCTTCTGTATTGCAAAAAACATTTTATTTCATTAGAAAGAAACATTTTTCATGTACTTGAGCTTTGCTCTTAAAATTGCATTTTGCAACTTTTTCTCACTTAGAAAGAAGCTTTTGAGCATCTGTGGCCTTGCATTCCCATAATTTGCTTAGTT
The DNA here is from genome assembly GCA_027422405.1 of Ptychobarbus kaznakovi. NCBI lineage: Eukaryota > Metazoa > Chordata > Actinopteri > Cypriniformes > Cyprinidae > Ptychobarbus > Ptychobarbus kaznakovi. Next base: position 128,599 of record JAPDDN010000678.1, on the reverse strand, counting down.
GCACTAAACACAGAATTGGTGTTCTTAGAAGCTCTAAAGAAGTGATTTTGTGCATTTAAGCTCTAAAATGACTTGTTCTGCAAAAAAGCTCAAACTCATGAAAATCTGTCTTCTGCATTGCAAAAAAACATTTTATTTCATGAGAAAGAAACATTTTTCATGTAGTTGAGCTTTACTCTTAAAATTGCATTTAGCAACTTTTTCTCACTGAGAAAGAAGCTTTTGAGCATCTGTGGCCTTGCATTCCCATCATTTGCTTAGTTGCACTAAACACAGAATTGGTGTTCTTAGAAGCTCTAAAGAAGTGATTTTGTGCATTTAAGCTCTAAAATGACTTGTTCTGCAAAAAAGCTCAAACTCATGAAAATCTGTCTTCTGCATTGCAAAAAACATTTCATTTCATTAGAAAGAAACATTTTTCATGTACTTGAGCTTTGCTCTTAAAATTGCATTTAGCAACTTTCTCTTATAAAAAAAAGCTTTTCAACATCTGTGGCCTTGCAATCTCCTAATTTGCATTATCTCAGCCTTAGTTTTCCTAGAAGCTCTAAACTAGTGATTTATTTGCATTGAAGCTCTATCATAACTTGCTCTGCAAAAAAGATCTAAAACTTGAAAATCTGTCTTCTGCATTGGAAAAACATTTAATTTCATGAGAAAGAAGCACTTTTCAGGTACTTGAGCTTTACTCTTAAAATTGCATTAACCAACTTTCTCTCACTGAGAAAGAAGCTTTTCAGCATTTGTGGCCTTGCATTTTCTTAATTTGCTTAATTTCACTAACATAGCATTAGTGTTCTTAAGGCTTCTAACTAGTGATTCTGTGCATTGAAGCTCTAAGATAACTTGCTCTGCAAATAAGCTCTAACACATGAAAATCTGTTTTCTGCATTGCAAATAACATTTCATTTCATGAGAAAGAAACATCTTTCATGTACTTAAGCTTTACGGTGACACTTCATAATAACTGCGTGCAATGAATCATTAGGTAAGCATTATTAAATAGTTAGTTTCTCCCTTTATAAAGCATTGTCCCAACATTAATTGTCATTAGTAAGCAGTTTATAAACACAGCTATGAATAAATGCCTTGTTCTTTATTGATTAGGCATATCTATTATAAAGGAGATTTAAAGGCTCAATTATCTTCCTAACAGAAAAAATAAAGAAACACAACACAGAGGGATACAGAACAGAAATATTTTATCAAGATTAAAAAAATTAACTGTACACTTTAATTTTTATTATTCTTATTTTTTCAATGAAATTGCAGAGGTTTTATTTTTAGTTTTTTTATCAAGTGTACAGTTGTATAGTTTTTGCATCTTGAAAAAAATATTTCTGTGTTCCGTATCCCTCTGTTTTGAGTTTGTGTTAACTTTTCTGTTTGGAAGATAAATTAGCCTTTAAATCTTCTTTGTAAATAAGGTATAAATAGTCCTCACTTTAGATGAGCTCAAAAAAATAGATGGCTGGCAACTACTAAATGTTTTATAACTACCTGACTTAATCATGAATTACAGCAGGAATATGTAATAATAAAGCATTTATTAATGCACTGAGCAATTATTATCATGTATCTAAATAATAAGATTTATAAATGTACATTTAAATAGTTTATTAATCATTTACTTACACTTTCTAAATGATCATATGAGGCACTGACAACTCCTAAACAACTGGTTTGTAAATAACGTAATAATTTAGAACTGTTAAATTTATCATTAATAAAGTATGAAAAAGGAATGTAACGGTATGAAAATTTCTTATCACAATTATAGTGACCAAAATTATCACGTTTATCAGTATTATCACGTTATTGTTAAAATGTGCTGGAGATGTTCAAAAATTACCGACACATAAATCAATTCCCAAGTTTTATATTTAAAAATAAAAAAATAAAAACTTTTTGTTTGCATAATCACTAAACAATAACATTACCACGGATGTTCGGATTTTAAATGACAACAGTTTAATAGCATGCTCAAATATCTAATGTAAATGTTAAAATAAAGCATTGATAGTTTCATAAAAAAGGTAAAACTCACATTTCAGCCTTAAAATAAAGAAAAGAGTCAAAATGATAATTGATTAATAAATGATTATATGTATTTCATCTGCTCCATAAATAATTCTAGATACCTTATCTGAACTGTTTAAATGAGTAGAATCCACATAAGCTTGTTTTTCATCAACCGGTCAAAATCTACAGCAGGACATGCAAAGTCAGTGTTAATGCTAAATTCTAAACGAGTGTTTCAAGATTAGAGGGCAAAAGATTGTTCAAATGAACGAAAAAACAATAGGTAACACTTTACAATAAGGTCCCATTTGTTAACATTAGTTAAAGCAGGTTAACATTGACTAACAATGTGCAATAGCTTATTGTAGCAGTAGTTAATATTCTTTGTTAATGTTGATTAATAAAAACACATATTAGTTAATGTTTGCTCCATTGAACAATATTAGCAGACACAACTTTTGATTTTATAATGTATTATTAAAAGTTGAAATTAACATGAAAATTATCAATAAATGCAGTCATAGTTTTTTCGTGTTAACTAATGGAACCTGTTAAGTGTTGCTGAACTATAATAACGAATCAGTCAATATATAGATAGGCCAACTGTTCTCTATTATAGATCACTGGACAGGCCATGTTTTAAGTTAGAAAAAAAATGGTTGAAAATAAATAGCTCATTAAGTTTGAAAATAAATTGCTCATTAAGTATTAATTATTTAGTGCTATTGTGAATACTAAAGCGAATATAAATATATATAGGACTGAAACATTATTTACACAGGAAAGTAGCGCTGTCATGAATTCGACCTCTGTGGCTCTCTCCGATGGCCACCGGAGGGCACCGCCTTGTCAGACTGGTCAAGGTGGAGGGTTCGCAACAATATATAGTGATATTCTCAATGTTACTCAGAAAACATGATACAGGTTTAACTCATTCGAAATACTTATGCTTAATTTTACACTGTCAGATATGCAAAATAAATATGTCCTATCGCTTGCTCTGGCTATTGTGTATATACCGTGAGGGCCATATACAGATTTTCTAAAAGAATTAGCAGATTTCCTCTCAGACCTATTGGTTAATGTTGATAAAGTGCTAATTGTCGGAGATTTTAACATTCACGTTGATAATACAAATGATGCGTTAGGACTTGCGTTTACTGACCTAATAAACTTTTTTAGTGTCAAGTAAAACGTCACCGAGGCAACCGGGTTTTAGTCGTACGCAAGTGTCACAGGCCGGGGTGGCCTCCTCCCGTGTCTCACACCACCCCTATTAAGCGTACCACCTCGAGGAGTTACCCAAAGACACCACGAGACCAGACAGGATAATCAGTATTAAACGTTGTATTTTATTGAATTAAAATAGGCTAAATCCTAAATTAAAAAGCACAGGCTGATCCGACTCTTCTTCGTCAGGCTGCGTAGGAAGTTCACACAGCGGTTCCTCTTCAGCAGACAGAGGTAAGTAATGAGGCAGACACTGGTAAGGGATTCGCACAGCGATTCCTCTTCGGACAGCCTGAGATGAGTAACAGAGCAGACACTGGTAAGGGGTTCGCACAGCGATTCCTCTTCGGACAGCCTGAGGCAAGTAATGGAGCAGACACTAGTAAAGTAATGGAGCAGACACTGGAAAGGGATTCTCACAGCGATTCCTCTTCGGACAGCCGGAGGCAGATAACGGAGCAAACACTGGTAAGGAATGCACACAGCGGTTCCTCTTCGGACAGCCTGAGGTAAGTAATGGAGCAGACACTGGTAAGGGGTTCGCACAGCGATTCCTCTTCGGACAGCCAGAGGCAGGTAACGGAGCAAACACTGGTAAGGAATGCACACAGCGGTTCCTCTTCGGCAGCCAGAGGTAAGTAATGGAACAGACACTGGTAAGGGGTTCACACAGCGATTCCTCTTCGGACAGCCTGAGGTAAGTAATGGAGCAGACACTGGTAAGGGGTTCGCACAGCGATTCCTCTTCGGACAGCCAGAGGCAGGTAACGGAGCAGCTCAATAGCAAATCTTGCCAGGAGATCAAACAACAGTGCATGAGCGTGCAACAAATCCTCTTCAAGTCAGACAACAATCAGGTACTCACACCAGGGATCTCCTTCAGTGTGAACAGCTCAATAGACAGATAATGCTTCCTCTTTGAGTCAGGGAGTCAAACAGCAATGCATGAATATTCAACAAATCCTCTTCAAATCAGACAGGATGGAGCTGTACTCCTGTACAGCATACACTCAACACACAGCAGATAGTTAGTTTCAATTCGGCACTCGAGACCAACGAATATGCCAACTGGGGACACGGGCAGACACAAAATTATAATGTCCACACCTGTGCATGCATCAATCACTTCAAATGGTCACACGTGTTCACTTCACACTAAGCACTGCAACTCACAACAACTCACAGTGAATAAGGTCTCCACTCGCGGTCCCAGCCGACTCCCTCCTCTCAATTGACGACACTGTACATCCAAAACTCTGTGGGAAGTGTACTATGAACACACAACTGGCATTAGAGGCTTCAAATCAGATTTCAATAACTTCCGGGACAGTTTCACCAAACTGTTGTATACAGCGGGTACTGAAGGCATTAGGTTTTCCTAATAAGAATTACAGATGACACTTAACTGCTTGACGAAGTAACATAGGTCCCCTGCCTCTCTTCCTCTGTTTGTATTCTCTCCCTTTATGGATCCAGATCCATCAAACCGCTGGTTTAAGGCTCCTTCTTCCTAATGTGCAGTCTCTCCCCGCTCTGTGTGACCTCCTCTCTCCACACAAACATGTCCTTTTATAATCCCCCTCGCGAATACATGTCTCTCTCGCGGCTCAATCTCCGCTCGTTACACAGCTGACGCTCATTTCCCCATTTACTAAGCCCGGCCGGACTGTTTACACAGAAGGACCCGGAACCGAAATCGCTCCCACAGGGAAACAACATTGGGCAAAAATAGTTCCGCTTCACGTCACCCCGTGACACAAGATTTAATTATATCACATGGAATTGATCTTACTGATATAGATATCGTACCTCAAAGTGATGATGTTACTGACCATTTCCTTGTATCGTGCATGCTGCATATTACTGATATTAACTATATGGCGCCGCTTTATCGTTCAGGCAGAAACTATTGTTCCAGCCACTAAAGACAGATTCACCAATAACCTGCCGGATTTATCTCAGCTGCTCTGTGTGCCCATAAATAGAGATGAACTAGACAAAATTACTAGCAACATGGGAACTATCTTATCTAATACATTAGAAACTGTTGCTCCCCTCAAATTAAAAAAGGTTCAAGAAAAACGTGCTGTGCCATGGTACAACAGTATAAACCAGTGGCGGCTGCTGATCTTTTAAAGAGGGGAAGCTCATTTTCGGCCTAAATCATAAAAATTGTCCATTTATTTATATGTAAATTCTGCCCTACGTTCCTTTTCAAGAAAATGCTCTGTAACCCTGTCGTACCAACTAGGCGTCTTTTCCAGTGACTTGACCAGTGTCCTCTCAATGGCCAGCAGAGCTAGGCTGCTTAAATGGCCTTGGCCCATTGTGTTACGGGTGTAGGACTTGAGCCGCTTTAAACAGGAGAAGCTCCTTTCTACACACCTGCTGTGCAGTTTGCTAGCTGGCTAGTTCAGACTATATGAATTAATGAACAAACGTCATTTATTTATAACAAAAAAAAATAAAAAATGTCTAAAAGCTGATATGTGACAATGTGTATAGCAAACAAGCTAAAAAAAAAACAATAAATACGTTTTTATAAGCTGTCGACCCCAAAAAACGAGCGTTTTAGGAAATAAAAGTGGGAATTATGTTAAACTGAAACAATGAATGTCCGTGTGCCAGCCCACTCCTCCATTGTGTGAAATCCCAGATACGATGAAGCGTCCGTGGGCGGGACATAATCGCAGCATTATCCAATGACCGTCTTGTTTCGACTAAGCACTGAAAAAAAATGCAAAATCCGCGATGGGACTGAGTTGGAAATGGAGACACAGAGTGATACGCGTACGGGAATGAATGAGAAGGAAATCGAGTCACGCCCACGCCCACACCTAACCGTAGCTGATTCTGAACGAAATTGTTTTCGTTCGAGAAGCTGAACGCCTCCTTGTTTAACGCATTTATTTAGTAACAATAAAATGTTAAAATAAAAAATGTACATAAAAGCTGATTATGACCATTCATTTTTTGACAATGTGTATAGGGGCAAACAGCTGAGCTTCCCTTGCAGTCTTAAAGAAATCGCGGCTGGTATAAACCCAATTCTCTCAAGAAAGAAACTCGTTTTTATAAGCTGTCGACCCCAAATGGAGAAAAACTAAGCTTGGAAGTCTTTAGGACATAAAATTGCGTGGATTAAAAAGAGTATGACAGACCCTCCAGCTATAGACAGGCTCTACGCAGACGCTCGGAGTCCAGGGCCGAGCCCACTCCTCCATTCATCCGCAGAGACGCATGAGCGTCCGTGGGCGGGACATAATAACGCAAAACATTATCCAATGACCGTCTTTTATTCTAACACAGTGGCTAGATTAACAAATAATGTTTAACAGATGTCAGCCCCATCTGAAGTCAATGGATTCCCTCACAGTTTAACGTAATGACTTTATGAATTTCTTTACTGAAAAAATAGATAACATCAGAAATACAATAACAAATGTAGATTCTACAGCGTCTAGTACTTCAGCTTCATTCGTCGCACCCAAAGAAAAATTGCATTGCTTTACAACTATAGGACAGGATGAGATAAATAAACTTATCACTGCATCTAAACCAACAACATGTTTATTAGATCCTGTACCCACTAAATTATTGAAAGAGTTGTTACCCGTAGCAGAAGAAACGCTTCTCAATATTATTAACCCCTCGTTATCTTTAGGTCATGACCAAAACCATTCAAGCTGGCGGTTATTAAGCCTCTTAATAAGAAATCAAAACTAGATCCGTGTTAGACGAAGCCGAACTAGACGAAGCCGAAGCTTCAAGCAAATCAGCGAGCAGTGAGTGAGAGAGATGAGCTAAGCTAATGAACAAAGCTTTTGTGTCCATTTTAAACAGCTCGATTTGGGTCCACCCACAGGTGGATGTCCCAATCAGATTGTTCTTGTGGGGCGGAGCCCCACCCCACACGGCCCCTTGGCGATCCCACATTATCTGATAGTCAATTTATCACATGAAGGAAAATACCTCTAATAACTTATAAAAGTATTCATCATTCGTATGATGCTGATAATTGAAATATAGTTCACACCAAATTGTTGCATTTATCATGACCATTCATGAGAAATCAAATTCAACATATTTCACACAACATGTTTATTTCCTGCTAAACCATAAAAAGGGTTCAGATTAAAGATTAGAAAACAACATATCATGCCTATAGAAGACATAAAATACAACCTTAAAATATTATTAACCCCTCGTTATCTTTAGGCATGACCAATAGTAAAACCATTAACTGTCTTTTAGCATAAAGTCCACAAGAGTTTGCTCGTTCCCTGTCTGCACAAGAACGAGAGAGAGCGCGCATTCCCCTGGAATGCAACAGAGAAACGGGAGGTGTCCGGGTCAGAAAGAGTCACCCTGCAGAGCTAAGCTAACGTCTGAACAAAGCTTTTGTGTCCATACGTTTTAAAACAGCATTTCATTATTGATTATGCATTAAACGGTCCACCCACAGGTGGATGTCCCAATCAGATTGTTCTTGTGGGGCGGAGCCCCATTTCCCCACACGGCCTCCTTGGATTTTAGAAATCTCCTGAGATAAGGAGATTTTAGGGCAGGAAATCGGCCAGCCAGTTCACTGAAAATCGATCATGTATTAACTTTTATGACTTGCAAATGCTGGGGGGCACATTCCTTAAGGAATGTGTTGTATTGAGATAATTAGTTTTATTTTCTCTCTCAACGGCACTACATTCCCATTGCGAATGTCGGCGGGCACTGGAGGCAGAGAGAACAGGAACACACATACACACACAGTTCCTGGTGCAGGGAACAGGTTCGAAACTTGCAAAGACGTAGGGGTGCATTCTTTAGGATTATTGGTAATTGGCTCATTCCGATTGTTTTTAATTGTCAGGGGTTCGACGAGGCGGCATAGGCGTGATCTCAATCAAGTTGGTTGAGTTCTCAGGTTCGGGTTCTTGGTTGGTTTTATCAGGTCGTAAAATACGCGGTATGCCTGATGTGCATTTGTTGAAAGACTCTTGAACGGCATTCACTCGCTTGTGTAGGAGGAAGGCCCAACGTATCCTACAATAGTAGAGATGCAAAGCGCTGTGTCAGCGGCAGACCAAGACCAAATAATTGGCGCGCCAGCATGCGGAGGGTGAGCAATAGCTTCTAAAGCTGTATCAACCAGAGTCAAATCAATGAGTTGCGTTCCTTCCTCATTGATCTTTTCTTCAAATTCTTGTCGGTCTGTGTCAGTGGATTTGATCTTCCCCCTTTTTTCTGTCGGCTGGAGTCCTGGTGCCTCTTTATCTGATTTCGATGGACCCATCGAAGGACTGGCTCGCTGCGCCTTTGTTTGATTTTGATTCAGTAGGCGACAGGTGAGAGCTTGTCTACGATTTCGTGGGGTCCTGTCCAGTGAGTTAGGAAATTCTTTGACAGGCGATGGGGAGCGTTCTGCCTTGGTCGGGCGAAGCTGTAGTACCACACTTTGACTCCGACATTGAGCTCATGGTGAGAGGCCTTTTGGTCATAGTAGGCTTTCCGACCTTCCGCGCTTCGTTGTAGTTGCTGTTGCGCGAAGGCAAAAGTCGTTCTCAGGTGCTGATGCAACTCTTCCAGGTACTGGTGAGTGGTATAGGCGGTGACAAGGTTCAGGTCACCAGGTTGGCACAGCAGGTGTAGTGGTAGCGTCATGTTTCTCCCTGTCATCAATGTGAACGGGGGTACTCCGGTAGACTGGTGAGGGGTGGCTCGAGCGGCCATCAGTACCAGATGAAGTTTAATATCCCAATCCTTTTGATTGGTAGAAACGTTCTTCAACGTGCTGACCACTGTCCTGTTGGCCCATTCAACCTGACCTGAGGAAATTGGGTGATGGCTTATATGGAGCTTGGCCTGTATACCCAGGAGTTTCCACACTTCCTGCATGACCTCGGCGGTGAAGTGGGTTCCTCGGTCAGAGTTGACCCTTAAAGGCCATCCAAATCTTGAGAAGATGTGGTTCATTAGCAGGCAGACTGTTGTTTCTGCTGTATCATTGGGAGCTGGGAGGCAATCTATCCACTTGGTGAATTCGCAAACCACGGTGAGGAAGTATTTGTTACCCCGTGTTAACCGTGGCAGGGGTCCTACCCAGTCTATTTGGAGGTCCGACCATGGGAAGTTCATTCCTTTCCTTTGCAGTGGTGCTCGTGGTTTGGATTTGCCGGGTGGAACTGGCATCACACCAGGTATCCTTTGAGGTATTCCGCTACGTCTTGCTGCATGCCAGGCCAGTATGCTACTTGCTTGAGTGTTTCATCGATGGCCTTGACACCATGGTGTCCTGCGCATGGTGCATCGTGTGCATGTGTCAGCATCATCCCCCCTTGGCCGTGAGGTACTACGAGCTTTGGCGCATTGAGTGGCTCAGGGGCATATGTGAGAACACCGTCTCTTAGATGCAGCATGTGCTTGATGGAGTTAAGCGAGCAGAGCTCGGATGACGTGTTTAGGTCAAAGGTGGAAATGTGATGAGTTAATGGGTCGGAAATGTGAGCTGCCATAGTTCGTAGTGACGAATCTGCAGTTTGGAGGGTGAGGAGATCATCAGCAGCAAACTGAGGGGATAGGGCAATGTGGGATGAGATGCCAGTGGCGTGCTGGCGGCGGGTTACTGCTGCCAATGAAGGGGGTTGGGTGGGAGGGCATGACATGTCCAGGACTCTCCATGTAATGCACCTGCTTTGGCGAGGGCATCGGTTTGGTCAGTGGATTTGTCTTGTCCTGGTTCTTACCTTTTTTCCAATAAACTTGTCATTTGTCGGCTGGAGTCCTGGTGCCTTGACAGGCTTGTTTTATCTGATTTCGTTTCCACCTAACTAAATGGCACCTTAGATTGTGTAGTTCATCGAAGGAGTTCCTGGCTCGCTGCAGGCCTTTGTTTGATTTTGAATCCATTCAGTTTCCACCTAACTATGGCGACAGGTGAGAGCTTAGATTGTGTAGTTGTCTACGATTTCTTTGATGTTGTGGGTGCAGCCATTTAGGGTCCTGATATTTCCAGACCACTGAGTTAGGAAATTCTTTGACAGGCGATGGGGAGCGTTCTGCCTTGGTCGGGCGAAGCTGTGGGTACCACAGGTTGTGGCGGTTCTTTGACTCCGACATGTGAGCTCATGGTGAGAGGCCTTTTGGTCACGTAGTAGGCGTTTCCGACCTTCCGCGCTTCAAGTGAGGTTGTAGTTTTGGGCATATCTTGCCTCAACGTTCCGTCCTTGGAGTGTCATTAGCCAGGTGCTATGCATGCATTCACCACTCCACTCTCTGATTCGTTGTCTGACGTTAGTTGGGCTGGTATGGGGCCTATGGGGGAGTGTTCCTGTGGCTCAGTGGTTAGAGCATTGCGTTAGCAGCACAAAGGTTGTGGGTTCGATTCCCAGGGAACACATGTACTGACAAAGAAATGTATAGCCTGAATCTGCCTGAAGTCGCTTTGGATAAAAGCGTCTGTTAAATGCATAAATGTAAATGTAAAAACAGGTACCGTTAGTTCAAAGTCATGGAATTCCTGGTGAATTAGGGGCAGTGTCTATGACTTGACACTGCGACTCGTTGGAATCTAATGACTGGCAGGGCAGAGGCTCACGGACTTGTGTCCAAATCTTTAGGTGCTTGAAGTCTATTAGAGGTTTGAAGTGATTAAACAGATCTTTCCCAATGAGGAGTGGATACGTGTTGAGTGGTGAAACGTATACAGGATGGAAGAGGTCCATCGCTCCCACCGTTAGGTGAATTGGGGCCACATGTTTTAGTTGTAGGCCCATATGGGTGTATGCTTGGAGGTTTAGTTCGCACCTTTGGAGCTTAAGGGTTCCGTTAGTCCTCTTCGTTCTTTCTTGGACTTCCTTGAGAAGTTCTGTAGACATTAGAGTAATGTTGGCTCCCGTATCGAGAAGGGCTTCGACTCTGAGTTGTTAGGAGTCACCTTTCTCAATGAGATCACCTAGATGTTGAGTGACTGAAGTTTGGGAGGAAACAGTTAGGATATCAGGGCTGATATGGTGTTTTTCGGAGGAGTGGCAGACGACCAAGACAGCACTTTCAGGAACTCGAGGTGTTTCGTCAGCAGGTGTTTGTTGGACGCTGCTGTGATCATTGGGAGCATTGGGAGTGCAATCTATGGTGGGGGTTTCGTGTCCACTTGTGTGATGGGCTTTCAGGTGGGGTTTCGTCCATCTGAAGTTAGTGTGAACCACGGTGAGGTGAAGGACTGCTGTTCTCCATAGCTGGTTGGGTCAGCTGGTTGCTGCCATCTCGTCCGGCCGCTAGTCAGGCTGAATCTGGTTTCTCTTTCTTTTCCCACTTCCGATCCTCCTCCTTTGTGTTGGGAAGTCTTTCATCATCATTTCCACCAGCTTTTGTGAGTCAAAATACGGTGGTGTCTTTTGTTCTTGTGTGGATTTAATTTGAGCTCGGTCAGCTTGGAATCTTTGTGAATTCTTTCGTCGATTCCTTGGGCTGATTGCTCCAGGGTGAGTTTGTGGTTTTCCCTTGGAGTTTCCATTGAATTCTCATGAGCTTTTCTCTCTTGAGTTTCCAAACAAACTTGGCTGGTTCCAGATCTCTCCCATGGACTCTCATGCTCTCATGAGGCCTTGATTGGCACCATGACTTATCCCAGTGTCGTCCAGGTGAGCGTAGACGTCCATGCGGTCAATCCCAGCGGTCATACCTCTGTTTAGGTTGGGTGCCAGCGTGTGTGTCTCGTTCTTTGTTGGACGGGGGTGCATAACACTCTCTGTGTGGCGGCTTGGCACTGTCTTGGCGTTGGGCGCCCTCTAGAGCGAACCATTGACTTTGAGTGTTGAAGTCAAGAACTGCTGGGGTTTTGGCGCTTCTTTCTGAGGCCATATTTTGTTTGCCGTAGGCTTTCTGCACCAAGTCTCGCAACTGCTGAGTGTTCATTGTTCGTTGACATGCGAGAACGCAAAGATGGTGGCTTATTGGATGGAGGTTTCGTAGGAAGAGAGTTTTAAAGTTCAGTTTGTCCTCCATATCAGGCTCGTTGCGAGTTCCGAAGTATGCTCGTCTGAGTTGACTGTAGTAGGCTTGAGGAGGTTCGTGACATCCTTGTCTCGTCTCCAGGGCAGCCACTAAGCCTTGTTCAGACTCGGGATCGGTGAACTCTTTAATGAGGGCTTTTTGAAGCCGTTGACGTGAATTACCTTTGTGTCCAATAGCTGCGAACAGGCTTCATGTCATGTTCAGTGACAATGGCATTTCCAGTTGGTAAATAGAGTTCCTGGTGCTTGACAGGCTTGTAATGTTAGCTCGGGGGGTCTTGAATCCATTCCGTTTCCAGGTCTAACTAAATGGCACGTGTGATAAGCTTGGTTCTTTTGGGTTTGTCGTGGGTAGTTTTCGAGGGCGCTGGTGAATCGGTACACCACCCCCCCACCCTTTTCTCACATGTCGAGGAGTTCTTGACCTGGTCCTTGTCGAGGTGCTTTTGGGATGCAGCCAGTTGTAGTGTGATGAGGACGGCTGATATTTGGGTTATGTAGATGAGCTGTCGTGAGGAACTCGTTGAATTGTCTTCAAGGGCGCTTGTGCCTTTGACCACTCCCGTCCAGCTCACATGTCAGTCCAGGTAACATTGGCTTGTGGTTGTCGGCAGGGATGAGCAGCGTAGTCTTCTTTGATTTGTTCTATTTTTCGGGTAGTGCGCTGTAGAGTCTCTTTTCCTTGATAGCTCACGCGCAGTTCGTAAGCGTGCTTGAGTTCCACCTCTTGGAAGTCCCTGTCAGATTCCTTTTTTATGTCAGTAATGAGCTGTCGTGTCAGGCGGCTGATCTCGTTTCTTCTAGCTCATTCAAGTAAGCATGATGCGTCGTTGTGCAACGCTTTGTCTGCTTTTTTTGCCTTTGCCTTCTCCAGTAGCTGCTCTGCATACTGTGCTTGTCAGAACAACTTGAGTCTTCTTTGATGGCAATGGGTGTTCTAGTTTTAAGGGTAGTAGCTGCTAGAGTCTCTTAGCCTGTTCTTTGTGACGTAGCTTTTACTTTGCTCCACCTCTTTTCCCACAGTCCCTTCCTGTAGCTAATGATTGTTCCAGTTCTAGCTGCATGATGCGTCGTTGTCTGACGTTCAGTTCCTGCTTGTTGTGCAGTGTTTCAGCTTGTCGCTCAACTTGAGGGCCTTGGCAATGGGAGGAGGTGTTAAGGAGCCTGTGATCTTGGCTAATTCTTTGTGACTGTAGCTTTTACTTGTCTTTTCCCACAAGACCTATTATGTTGATCCTCCAGCATCCTTGTCTGATGTTGAGTGTTTCAGCACAGGGAGGAGGCTGTTCTTGGGGTGAGGCAACACTTAGCCATGATCTCGAACCGAACTGACACAGATTCCATGGGAAACAAAGCAAAACAAAACCAAAACAAAACACAACAGGGGTGTCTGTTGTGTGCAAAGACATGTATCTGGTGGGGTGAGGGAGTGATCTGCGAACCGAACTGACACAGTCCTTAAATGGGAATGCTTCTAATTTGTAGCTCTGTCGGGAAAAATTGAGCAAAACCAAAACAAAACACAACAGGGGTAGCACAGTGAGAAACAGAGAAATGAAAAGGAGAAAAACAGTGTATGCTTAGTTGAAAGTAATAATTCCCTGACCGTGATCCTTGGTGGGCATTTGCTTCTATTTGTAGCCACTCTCTTTTTTCAAGGAAGGAGGTCATCTGAGCACACACACACAATAGCACACGAAGGTGAGAAACAGAGAAAGAAAAGGAGAACACCAACAGGCAAGTAAAAGGGTAATAATTGGACAAGAACAAAATATATCTTTCTGTCATTTTTTCCTATTAGAGACTCTCCTTTTTTCAAGGAAGGAGGTCAGTCTAATACGAAGGTGAGGGGGAGGGACAAGAACAAAATATATCTTTCTTTAGCAGATTTTCCTATTGTCTCCTTTTTTAAGTCTGATTTAGAAGGATGCTTCTAGTCAGAGGATTGTAAACGGGTTTTCTCTTTTTGTAATAGGACTGTGATTGCTGTTAAAATTTTCTCTTGGGTGGAGGAAAACAATAGCAATGACAGTACTGGTCCTTTAATGGCTAAATTGACACCACAATACTGGTTAGAGTGTCTTTCATGCATGCTTAAAATTTTGCAGATGCCTATCTTCTCGTTGACCTGCTTTAACTTGGCAGGGTAGGATTTCGCAAAGAGAGGAAGGTAAATAGAAAACAGTTTTGAAACTGTCCCCCCTGTCCGAGCGCACCAGGTTAGCTCCTGTAAGGGTCTTGACGAACACTCTGTTCACTCGATCACTCCGTTCACTTGATCTCAACACTCGATCTCAAAACTCTGGCCATTTGATATTACCTAAAATATCAAAATCAACTGCCGGTGGCAGATAATTTTTCTATTTAGCACCCAAACTCTGGAACAATCTACCTAACACTGTTCGGGAGGCAGACACACTTTGTCAGTTTAAATCTAGATTAAAGACCCATCTCTTTAACATGGCGTACACTTAACACACTAATGCACTTCTAATATTAAAATCTGTTAAAGGATTGTTAGGCTGAATTAATTAGGTCAACTGGAACCGGGAACACTTCCCATAAAACACGATGTACTTGTTACATCGTAAGAAGATGGACATCTACGCTAATATTAGACTTTTTCTTTCTTATTCTGAGGTCACGGTAGCCACCCGATCCGGTCCTTATCCAGCCCAGATGATCACTGCAGTCAACAGATCCAGTCCGTATCCAGATCGGATGGTGGATCATCACCTAGAGACAACTCTACAGCTCAGAACTCAGCAGAGACCAGGGCACCTACAGCTCAGAGTCCAGAGATAGATCTCCAGTGACCAGGACTAGATGAGCTCCAGAGATAGATCTCCACCTAGACAGCCACCGGAAAAGACCACTGGAACCAGTAGACAGCCACCGGGAAAAGACCACTGGAACCATCTGACTGGAGCCCTTACAATCTGACTTTGCTGCAGTTGGAACAAACAACTGGTTCGTCTGGCCAGAGGGGAGCTGGCCCCCCGACTGAGCCTGGTTTCTCCCAAGGTTTTTTTCTCCATTCTGTCACCGATGGAGTTTTGGTTCCTTGCCGTTGTCGCCTCTGGCTTGCTTAGTTGGGGACATTTCATTTCCAGTGATATCACTGACTTGATTGCACAGATACTATTTAAACTGAACTGAGCTGGACGATGACATCACTGAATTCAATAATGAAATGCTTTTAAATGAAAAATGGGAGTTTAATCTTGTCATTTTACATTATTGATACACTATTTTCCTATTTGGATATTGTGCAGTTGCTTTGACAATTTGTATTGTTTAAAGCGCTATATAAATAAAGGTGACTTGACTTGACTCCGTCCCCGCCGTATCGCAGTGAGCCTCTCAAACAGCCGTTGCTTTTGGCACTACCGGGCTGGGACTCGTGTGAGGCACGTCAATGACTGCTGGCCTGAAGTGGGGCGGGGCTGAATCCCGGGGCTATCCGTCAGTGTAGACACGAAGTCTGACGTACCTCGTCAATAGTTACCCAGGGTGTATATCCGCACCTTCGCCCAGTCAGCCTGTTGACTCCTCCTCCCATACCGATTGCTAGGCCTGCTGCATGCCGTCATTTTGCAATACTAGAACAGAGGTATTCGGTCCCCCAGCCCGCACCAGGTTACGTCGGAACAGGTGACTCTGCTTGCTGTGACCCACGATGGAGGCAATGTCACTTCACCAACCCAGCACAAGGGTGAGCGCTATCTACTATCAGGCCTAAGTAAAGGGATAGTCAGATCACCTAAGGAAATAAAGTAAGGCCTAACAGGTAGAGCCAGACTTGTGTTGCGACTGAAATTAGAATTTCAAATTAGAAATTGTGGTTTCTAATTAAAATTTTATGATGTTATCATTAAAATTGACAAGATCGATTAGGATCAGAATTACAAGAGCAATTTACAATTGAGTTGATAAGCCAATATTGTTGCAATATGTAAACAGGAACTATAATTAATTAAGTTGGCTTGGGAAAGCCAACTTACTGATGTAGCATTTAAGCTTATACTTATTATTCTTCTTCTGAGACTAAATTTCTGACTGCTACTCCTCCTAGAGCTTTAACTCTACAAACTCCAAACTCGCACCATATCTTCGAACTATTCTGACTCGAGTTGCTTTATCTTTTCTAAGTGATCGGGTTTACGATAATCGTACAATTCGCGAAAATTGTACGAAAAATCCCATCGACAATGCATGGCGGCGAACTTCGACGGGTTGTAGCGCAGAGCGAGAATTTCGTAGAAACTTGTGAATCACAACATTTGAAGAGGCTATCAAGCTGAGCGAGAGCATACCCCGCAGTGGGGTATAAGTTTTACCCCTGGGGCGCAAGAGCCCCCCAAAATTGCCCAATAGACTTAACATGGTGAGGGACGGCCCATGAAACAGCATCTGAGCACATACGTTTTTCATACAATGGTAATTTACATAGGAAATGATCTATTGACTCTATCTATCTATCTATCTATCTATCTATCTATCTATCTATCTATCTATCTATCTATCTATCTTTGAATATTTCTCTCTACTGACTCTATCTATCTATCTATCTATCTACCTATCTTTTGAATATTTCTCTCTACTGACTCTTTCTCTCTATCTATTTATCTTTTGAATATTTCTCTCTACTGATCTATCTATCTATCTATCTATCTATCTATCTATCTATCTATCTATCTATCTATCTATCTATCTATCTATCTATCTATCTATCTATCTATCTATCTATCTATCTATCTATCTATCTATCTATCTATCTATCTATCTATCTATCTTTTTATGTAATCTTTGTACTTCAAACTGCTAGCTTTTAAAACTAAGTCTATAATACGTAAGACTTTCTCAAGCCAACTTCAAAGTTTGTTCAAAAACTTTTTTATCTAGTTATTAAATGTAATTAGAATTTTCAAATTCGAAATTAATTATGAAATGAAATTACAGATTCCAAATCCCTAATTTTGGATCCCTAGCAGAACAATTTACTCATTCCCCCTTGTGTCATTAACATCATAAGACCAAATTAATCTTGATAATGATTAAGATCTTAATGTTGTTATCAAATTATAAGAGCGCTTATGATTAATTAGTGGCTATTGCTGCTACGTGGAAGCAGGAACTGAAAGTATTTCATGAAATTAAATTAATTTCAAATTTGTAATGAATTATGACATTAAATTAATTTCAAATTCCTAACAATAGCAACTTATCCACTGATGTCTTTAAAATCAGGAGAGCAGTTACAATTGAATTAATCACCGTATTATCAAGGTAATGAGGTGGTACCGAATTAATTTCTAATAAAAATACCAACAGCTAATAAACTAATACCCGCTAAATAATAATACAAATAAAAACCTTAAACAAATGTTTATTAAAACCACCTGTGAGATCGCTAGCCACTCTGACAATTAGTTATAATCATACAGCCAGTTTATTAACATTGTTAACATTTATTAACGTTACAGTCCCTTTAAATGGGAGAAGAGATAGAGAGAGAGAAGAATACTGAATAGGGTGAAAAATAAAGAAATGCGGTAGCACGTCTCAGTGTGAGTCAAAGTTCAAAAGTAACTGGTTCAGTCACTAAAATTTCAAAACACACTGCATTCAACCCACAAAATGCAACCACATGCTAACTGCTAGCCTTCAATGCTAATAGCCTTGCATAGGCTTTAATGCAAGCTCCTTAGCTTCAGTTAGCTTAGTTTTGTGCTAATGCTATTTGTTTACAACAGCTAATCTACGGATTAATTATTAATATAAAAGCATTATTGAGCGCTAACAATCTCAACTCATTTAGAGCGAGATTAATTAATCCACAGATTAATTACTAATATAACAGCATTACTGAGACTTCGGCGAGTCTCAGTTCTGGTGTCAGTTTGTTCTGACAGACAAAAGCAGGGGATTTATCATGACACAATTTTCATTTGATCAAGATCAATATTCTCCCATAACGCTTTTGGCCACTACTTCTCTTGTGCTCACTCGCGTAGTGAATCAAAAAGTGGCCGAGAATCATTAATTAGCTAAGTTAATGTTCTCAAGCCGGGAGATTTGATAGCATAGATGAGTTTTTAAGTGGAACACACACTTAACAAATCATACTATGAAGGCCTTAAAGAGAAAAATGAGGAATCCGCTCGTTTGTCTCTCATGCGCTTTTAGAGCAAATTTTCTCTTAATAGACAAATAATAATTATTTACTGCTGTTAATTTTCTTCTTAACAACAACTCTTGTTGCACTGTCTTTCATTCAAAACTCACCGTGTGCCACAAACAAGAATACATTATCACAAACAAACGCTGTTTCTCTGTTTCTAATCTATTTTTCTGGATAAAATCGAACAATACACAAATTGACTCTTATGAATGTGTTATGAATTTTCAAATCAACTAATGCCAGCTTTTAGTCTCCTCCATTTCTGTAATACATTTATGAAGCTAGTATTTCAGTTTTGGGGAATTATTTATTAAATATTCAATATTGCTTTGAGTGAAGTGATATTAATCTTTAACTTATGATTTATACTTTATTAATGACTCGTCCAGCAACCATTACCATCAGTATATCTTTAAAAATTGTGTTTATCTTGCTTCGTGGCCAACGATAAAACAAACTAAATTAGTTCTTTATCAAAATTGAGCTAGGTAACACGGTCTTTGGCAAATAAATTAAAACTTGAAAATCACACAGCCCAAGACACCATTCTTTATAAATGAAACAAGGTTTATTTGCTAACTATTGTTCTACAATACTACGTTAAACGTACTAAAACACATATACACACATAAACATACTCACACACATACGCACACACATAAGGAGTTTTGCGGTTTGAAGAGAGTTTTAAGGCTAACACTCTTTTGCTATCTCATAACTTTACCAGAGGAAGATCACAGTAGAGACTTTGCTCGCTATCTTTACTGCATACAGATCAATTCACCAGCAACAATAGAGATTTGTTTGGTCTACTTGCTTTCAGTTGAGTTGTCAGCTGATCTGGTGTTTGTGCATGTTTCCTGGAATCCTCCGGCTGCTGGTTGCGTGATGTCACTGGGGAAACCCTTTTGTGATTGGCGGTTGCCTGGTTCCTTTGTGACGTGATACTTTCCTTTGTGACTCTTGTTTTAGAGTTCTTACGGCTTCAGGCGTTACAATTCTTCAGTGAGACCTATGTCGAAATCTTTGAGTTCTTTAGGTGGTCAGCCTGATGGTAAGGCGGTGATCGATCGCTTCCAGCGTGACCAGTGAAGGCGAAGCCGAAGCTTCAAGCAAATCAGCGAGCAGCGTGTGAGAAAGATGAGTTTAGCTAATGAACAAAGCTTTATTGTCCATTTTAAACAGCTCGATTTGGGTCCACCCACGGGCGGCTGTCCCAATCAGATTGTTCTTGTTGGGCGGAGCCCCGCCCCGCACAGCCCCTTGCCGCGCCTACGTTATCTGATAGTCAATTTAAAGCACTTTTAAAAAAGAAAGGGTAGCTCATTATGAAAAACTTACTTCAGAATTAAAACAATTGGAGCTTAAACATAAACATAATGTGAACAAAGAGGTGATGGCTCAAATTGGAGGATTGAGAAAGGACATTAATGGCCTATTACAATTAGAAGTAGAGAAAAAGGCAAGATTTTTAAAACAAACCTATTATGAAGGAGGACCAAGAGCAATTAAATCATTGACAAGGCGAATGCGAAAGCAACAAATTAATAATTGAATCACTAAATTACACGATCCCAAAACAAATCAAATTAAATACGATCCAAAAGATATTGAAAGTATTTTTAAGAATTATTTTGAAAAACTATACAAGCAGACCTCTGTAATGGATAGAACAAAAGTACTCGGATTCCTTAATACATTAGATCTGCCCTCTATTGGTGATTTACAAAATAAAAGTTTAACTGCAGAAA
This sequence comes from Ptychobarbus kaznakovi, assembly GCA_027422405.1. Classification (NCBI taxonomy): domain Eukaryota; kingdom Metazoa; phylum Chordata; class Actinopteri; order Cypriniformes; family Cyprinidae; genus Ptychobarbus; species Ptychobarbus kaznakovi. Next base: position 108,404 of record JAPDDN010000678.1, on the reverse strand, counting down.
TAACCACTGAGGAGTTACAACAAGCCATGGCTAAACTAAAGTCAGGCAAAGAACCAGGGAGTTCTTTGCCAACTCAAAATAACCAACTTTTCTTATCACTAGAAAAGTTGGGTTTTAATGAAAAATCGATCCAGTGTATAAAGTCAATATATCAAAACCCAACTGCTAGAGTGAGAGTAAATGGGTCTCTATCAGAAAGATTTTGCCTAGAAAAAGGAACTAGGCAGGGTTGCTGTCTTAGTCATTCTCTCTTCGCCATCTATATAGAACCACTGGCTCAATTAATCAGACAGCATTTGTTGATACCAGGGGTGGAAATCAATGGTATAGAACATAAAATTAGTCTGTTTGCAGATGACATTATTATTTATTTAGCTGAACTCAAGAAACACTTTACAAACCTTATGCAAGTGTTAGAGAAATTTAGTGAATATGCCAGATATAAATTAAATGTAACAAAAACCCAAATTCTTATGTTTAATTGTGAACCAAACACAGAACTCAAACTAAATTATGACATTAAATGGGACGCAAAATGTCTAAAATATCTAGGTGTAAATTTAACTAAAGACTTAACAAAATTGTATAGGGCCAATTATGATCTAATTACTAATAATATAAAGAGCGATATTGAGAGGTGGTCCACGTACCCCATGAGCTTCAGTTATAGGATAAGAGGAGTAAAAATGAATATTTTACCGCGTTTGCTGTACCTGTTTCAATAACTCCCAGTGGAAATCCCACCAAAGAAATTTTGTGAATGGGATAAATTAATATCCAGGTACATATGGGGAGGTAAAAGAGTGCGCTATCCAACACTCCAACTACCTAAAGAAAAGGTGGTATGGCTCTTCCAGATCTTAAAGATTATTTCTATTCAGCACAAATACGTCCCATTTTTCATTGGTGTACTTCTAGTTTCATAGCCAAATGGAAAGTTATAGAAACAAACATACAGGATCTTCAAGTTCAGTCCTTTATAGGGAGAGCGAAATTCATGGACATAGTAAAGACAAACTGGGCCCAATTGTGACATTTGCATTAAAGATCTGGCACTCTATTGTCAAACACTTCAAATTGGAGAAAGAGATTGGAATACTTAGGTATATTACGCATGATGAGGAATTTAAGCCAGGAAGGGAAGATCCAATATTTCAACAATGGAAGGAGAGGGGAATAACAACATTGTGTAGTGTACTTACAAAGGGTGAAATTAAAAGTTTCCAAGACTTAAAGGATGATTTTGGACTTAGAAATCAGGACTTATTTAGATATCTCCAATTAAGAGATTACTACAATAAAAAAGGAAAATTATAGCAAATGATATCCATTCCCTTACTAAAATGATTATGGATGCTTATAATCATACACTAACACCTCATATATGGAATAAATAATTCTGGTTAATGTGTTGCAGCCCTTCCTCCACAATATATATATAAAATTGAAATGAGATAAAGAATTAAAGACTGAAATTTCAGAAACAGATTGGTACAATATGTGGACAATACACCAAAGTACCACTAGCTCACAAATTTGGAGGGAGTTTTCCTGGAAGTACCTTATTCGCTTCTTTATAACACCTAAGATCAAAAGCAAACAATCTCCAAACAACAGGTTTGCTGGAGACAGTGTGGACAGTTAGAAGCATATCACGCACATATCTTTTGTAGTCGTGAGAAAATCCAATCTTTTTGGGATGAGGTGCAGGTAATTATGTCTGAAGTACTTGGATATAGAATACCCAAAACCTCTTTATTTTTGCTTATGGGGAATATTAAAGGCATAGTACTTAAAAGCGACCAATATTTATGTAAGATTCTTCTTGTGGCATGTAAAAAGACTATAACTAGGAATTGGCTTAAAGACCGCACTTTGAATTGTAAACAATGGTTTGAGATCATTGAAGAAATCCTGGTGATGGAAGAACTTACATATACACTAAAGATGAAAAAAATCTGTCGGTCACTACGAGTTATGTCGTGACGACATAGGGGATTTAGTTGGAAGCCCCAGTCATCTCTGACTTCAAGAGAAAACACCAATGAAATTGGCTAGTGGATTTTGCATACCCGAGCCAGTCCCCGTGCATACGGGTATAAAAGGGGCAACAGGTGCATGCACTCATTAGATTTTTGCTTCAGAGCCGAGTGGATGAGAAGTGTGCTGATCTCCACAAAGCCTTTCATCTTTGTTCTGTTCCTGGTTGGCGTCACGGTGCAGTCAGCGGAGTCCCTCTCAGCAGCGATTTCCCCTGGGCACTTCAACTGAAAGAGCAAATTATAAAAGAGCAAGTCACGAATGGTCGCGTCTTTTTCAAGATGCCGTTCCGTCCGTGTCCTCTTGGTTGCGGTCGTTTCCTGTCTGTGGATGATGGACATGAGCATTGTTTTCAATGTCTGGGCCTCCAACATGCTGAAGATGCGTTCGTGGATGACTCATACGCCTTTTGTGGGCGTATGAGCATGACTTTGCTGCAACCTTTTTTTCTTTTCTGAAAGGATTGGCACTCTCTGCCGCCACCCATTCGGTCTCTCTGGCTCAAGTGCCGCCCCTTCGCCACACTTGAGTTCTTACCACTTGAGTTCTTACCACACTTATACGGGGGGATCTGGGTTCGGACCATTCCAGAGCTCGGAGCCCTTCCCCGGACAGCATGCCAAATACGCATTACTATACTCCAGCAAATTATATGTAAGTGTGAACTTGTGAAATAAACAGAATTTTTCCCCCCATAAAATTTATCTGGAATAATCAAAATATTTTATATAAGAATATATTTTTGTTTTTTAGTCAGTGGTTTAATAATGGTTTGCTTTTAGTAAGTTAGTTATTTAACAGCAGAGGTTTGTTAATGACTTACACGTAATTTATTTAAGAAAATAACATACCAGTTAGTCCAAAGGAATTCGCCATTGTTATGGGAGCAGTAACATCAGGAATTTGTATAGTCTTCAAAAATAGCAATCACTCCCCACTTAAAAAAGCTTATTTTCCTGAACTAATAGATACCACTATAGGTTAAATGTTTTTCTACTAAAAAGGATAGAAAGTACAAAGCTAGATCTCTTTTTATTGAAATAATTACTTCTTTGTCGCCTGTAATTTCTTACTGGAGATTTAGAAATTGGAATTGGAAAAAAATATGGTCTTTGCAACAAAAATATTTCCTCACTAATAAAGTAAAATAAGTATCTTTTTCAAATTAATTAATAGATTTTACCCTGTTAAACATTTTATGAAGAAGTATAAGACTAACATTGATACTAAATGTTCATGTTGTCAATTTCATGCCAAAACTGTCATTCGTTTATTCTGGACTTGTCCTTATACTGAACAACTCTGGAAAAAATATTGGTAAATTTTTTCTTGAGAATATCCCGCAAGATGTATTCATTACTTTCAAAGGAATTATTTTAGGACATTATAAGTCTGACTCTACTAAAACCAATGCTTTTTTTGTAATAAACTACAATTTACATTTTTTTCTTTGTAAATTATATATTCACAAATGTTAATTTACCAACAACAAACAACATTTTTTTAAACAAATAAAAAAATTGTCTACATACCATTTCATTGTCAGAAAATAAGCAAGAGGAACTATTTCATTTTGCAACCACTACCCGACAGCATTCCTGAAGCAGAGAGGTCGGCTCTGAAATATGACGGACAAATTCCTGTACACACCAGCCAACTGCCAAGCAACACAGAAGGACAGGAACTGCAGTGTTTTGCCGATGAGTCCAGTTAGACGTATATGATCACACACAAACTCTATGCAGTGTCTCATTCTCGGGAGAGGACGCTGGCACAATGTGGTTGCCGCTTCTCCATTAGTGGGTTAAATTAATTGTTTCTTTGTTTTAATGTGGTCTTAATTCTGATGTTGGACTGGCTGATGTTTCTCGAGTGGTGACTTTGCTGCCTCTTGATGCTTGGATTTCTACCTATTCGTCTTTTGGCATATACCCGCTGGTAATATGCGGCCTTCCTGGATTGTACTTTTAATTCTGGTTTTATTTGGAGTTTACGGCAAGATCTACTTTGATCACCCAGACTTCATCATGCTAAAATACTCTGCTTCGGAACTACTTCAGTTTGATCACTCCGCGTCTCCTGCTACATGTGTTCTGGACACACTGCACTCGTTACATCTCCTTCGCCGGCCTAAATACGTTCATCGAGGCTCCCGCCGGAATTTGCAAGCTAGCGGTGCCGGTATAATGTCAGTTTGGACTCAGAAGCGCTTGGATCGTCGTCATCTATCTTCGCGTCGTGTTTGTCCTGCGAACTTCTCCTACCTTCAGAAGTCTACTGCATCCAGTGGAGGTGTCCGCCTTGACAAAATCAGGTTTGCGCATCTCAATGCTCGCTCTATTAACAACAAAGCGGCTTCAATCTGTGACATTGTAGTGGACAAAGAATTGGACTTTTTCTGTTTGTGTGAAACGTGGCATCAGGCAAATGACTATCTTAATCTAAATATATGTGCTCCGCCTGGCTACACCTATATAGACCGGCCTCGTTCTACTGGTAGAGGTGGCGGTCTTGCTGTCATTTATCGATCTGATGTTGCTTTAACTGAAGTCTCATTGCCTTGTTTTTCATCATTTGAATGCTTGGCATTTAAATTGAATGGTCTCTCACCAGTTTTGGTGTTAAATATTTATCGTCCTCCCAAACCTAACTCTGTGTTTTTCTCAGAATTTACTGAGTTTCTGACGCTTGCCAGTGCAATCTGTCCAGTTGTTATTTTAACTGGTGATTTAAATATTCACGTTGATAACGTGGATTGCGCTAACACGGTGAGCTTTATGGACATTTTAGATTGTTTTAATTTCACTCAGCATGTTAACTTTCCAACGCATAAACACGGTCACACATTAGATCTGGTTTGCACTTCAGGAGTAATCATTGAACAACTTGATTGTACTGTTGTATGTATAAGTGACCACAGGCTCCTCACGTTCAATTTGATTCCTCCATCCTTGCAGACTGTGAAAGAGCGTGTTATCTGTTTTAGGAAAATCAATGACATTGATCTTGACCATCTTAGTCTTACTATTGGTGATTTACCGGTTGTGACCTCTGTTGACCAGTATAACACTGTTTTTACGTGTATTCTGGATGAGTTTGCCCCTTTGAAGAAACGTGTTGTTTCTTTCAGGAGATCATCTCCATGGTATACATCTGAGTTACGTCGAATGAAAGCTAAAGGTAGGCAGCTGGAGCGGATATACAAAAAATCTGGTCTAACAGTTCATAGATCAATGTTTGATCAGCATCAGATTGATTATCATAACGCTCTTAAAGCTGCAAAAATGGCATATTATTCTACAATTATTAACAGTGACATCTCTAATCCCAGAGCCCTGTTTAGAGCAGTCAACAATCTTATTAAACCTCCTAGTAACATTAACTGTTCCACTACCGAGCAGTGTAATGAGTTTCTTAATTACTTTGCATCTAAAATTGACAATATCTATAATTCAATTGCCTGTGATCATGCGTCTGAATTTGTTGAGTTGCATCCTCCGAATCTCGCTGATTCACGTTCTCTCAAGTTTCAAGGTTGTTGATTCTGATTTCATTTCTAAACTTGTTTTGTCAATGAATTCAACTGCTTGTATATTGGATCCTTTCCCTACTACTGTACTGAAAAACTGTTTGTCTGTTATTTTACCCCACATTACTGTAATTGTCAATGCCTCACTCAGTGAAGGGATTGTTTCTCCTGCTTTAAAAATGGCAGCAGTTACACCGGTTTTAAAAAAGCCTGGGAGTGATATTGCTGAGATGTCCAATTATCGGCCAATCTCTAATTTACCATTCCTGGCAAAAGTCCTTGAGCGTGTGGTTGTTAGCCAACTCCAAACTCATCTTTATACGAACAGCCTACTGGAGCCTTTTCAATCTGGGTTTAGGTCTGGACACAGCACTGAGACTGCTTTAGTTAGGGTCTTGAATGACCTTCTCATTATAGCCGATTCTGGGGCTTGTGGCATTTTGGTTCTGTTAGATCTTAGTGCTGCATTCGACACGATATGTCACAGCATATTACTGGACAGATTACATAGATGGATCAGTCTTTCTGGAACTGTGTTGAGCTGGTTTAAATCTTATCTTTCACAACGTTCTCAGTTTGTTTACCTGGGTACTAACAGATCTCAGACTGTGCCTTTGTGTCAGGGTGTCCCTCAGGGGTCAGTTCTGGGTCCTGTTTTATTTAGTGTTTACATGTTACCTCTTGGGAAGATTATTCAAAAGTATGGCCTGGGTTATCATTGTTACGCGGACGACACACAGATTTATATTAGCACTCAGCCTGATTCCACTACTTCCTCTTTGACTCTTTCTGCCTGTTTGCTGGAAATCAAGGCATGGATGAAACACTCATTTTTACAGTTAAATTGTTCTAAAACTGAAATTGTATTAATTGGCACTCCATCTAATGTTAACAAGTGTAGAAATTTTAAACTTTCGGTTAACAATACACAAATATCTCCTTCTGCCCAGGTGCGTAATTTAGGTGTGATATTTGATGCTCAGCTGACTTTTAATTCTCATTTCAAAAATATAACTAAAGTTGCTTTTTTCCACCTCCGTAACATTGCTCGTATTAGACCCTTTCTTTCCAGGCCTGATGCTGAGAGGCTTATTCATGCCTTTATCACACCACGGCTCGATTACTGCAATTCTCTCTTTGGGGGTCTACCAGCAAATTCTGTTAAGAGATTGCAATATATACAAAACTCAGCTGCCCGAGTTCTGACTCATACATCTGCACGTCATCACATTACCCCAGTGCTCCAGCAACTTCATTGGCTCCCGGTTCAATCACGTATTGATTTTAAAACTCTGATTTTAACCTATAAAGCAGTACATAGGCAGGCTCCAGATTACATCTGTAACTTGGTCACTCTTTCCACTCCTTCTCGTTCTCTCCGCTCTGCTGGTTGTCTCACCTTGTATCAGCCTCGTTGTAAATTAAAAACTATGGGGGGGAGGGCTTTTTCTTATAATGGGCCTAAGCTATGGAACGCATTACCTGCGTTTATTAGGAATGCTGTTTCCTTGGATTGTTTTAAGAAACTTCTTAAGACACACCTTTTTAGTAAAGCTTTTAATGTATGATTATTTACTGTGATTCTATTCTGCTATTATGTAGTTTTGGTTGATTTGTTATTTTGTTGTATATATTGTAGCGCTTTGAGTCTAAGAAAGGCGCATTACAAATAAAATGTAACATTTATTATTTAATTTGTATACTGTAATTGATGATTAAATGTCTTAAAAACATACTTTAAATGTCAACTCTGTATCCTTGTCTTGTATAAAACATCTCTCTCTCTCTCTCTCTCTCTCTCTCTCTCTCTATATATATATATATATATATATATATATTAGGGCTGTCAATCGATTAAAATATTTAATCATGATTAATCGCATGATTGTCATGAGTTAACTCGGGTTAATCGCAATTAATCACACATTTTATTTGTTCTAAATGTACCTTAAATTAATACTTTTCAAGTTTTTAATACTCTAATCAACATGCGCATGGACAAATATGGATGCTTTATGCAAATGTACTGTTTATTATTATTGAAACCATAGTCAACAGCATTAAGACTAGACATGTTTCAAAGGTATGTTTTTCAAAGAACTTGTTCATGTCTATTAGACACATGAACAAAATACAAGGTTCTCATTACTTCTCTTTCTTTGCACTGAGCAATTTACTTACACAAACTTGTTTATATTTTTGTATATAAATATAATAAACAGCCTATATTGTTTATTATTACATTTGTTTGCCTCTCTGTGCCCACATACTGTAGATGCAACAAAATTTTCAATAAAACAGTTTTCATTTATATAATTTACTGTTTCTGTTGTCAGACAACGGAATGAATATGAAAAAGTGGTTGAAACGCGACCCATTATTATTATTATTACATAACTAGCTCTCCTTTACAAGATGTTAATCTGCACAAAAATCCTTATAATCATATAATAAAATTATAATTTTAATAATAAAACACCCATAAGATAATGACAATAGCTGTGCTGTGATTTTGGCTATACTTGCATGTACAATTAGAGAAGCAAGCAACTAATATCTGTTTAACTGAATTAAGCTCTGCTCTTCTCTGCCGCGCGCTGAACAGAAATTAAACAGATGCAGAGAGAGAGAGATGCGTGCGCGTGTGCTAAACAGTAACTGTTAACGTGTTAACTTTGACAGCACTAATATATATATATATATATATATATATATATATATACTGTGTATATATATATATATATATATATATATACATATATTAGGGATGGGTCACGAGTTTCGAATATTCGATTTAATTATATAATATCGATTAGGTTGTGCGATTATTTTCTAAAGGTGTACCAGGGCTTGACAATAAAGACTGTCCGATGGTGTGAAGGACGCTCGGGTTTGTCACTGGCCAGATCGGGCCACTGCAGGTGGTCACTAAATTGTATGATTTGCATGCGTTTTTAAGCCTTGTTTGTTTAAAAATGTAAGCAATTAAAAAGCATTTTGGCGCGAAAGACAACTCCTTTCAGTACATGCGCGCTGTGTTCTGTTCTGTGTGAACAGCGCGAGCACCGACAGCCGCGTCTCTGACACGCGCGAGCCGCCTGAACGGGCAAATACATGAAGTATGTCAAACTACCTCTCTTGGCAAGTAACTTTAGCAATAATTCATCTATATTGAATTTATATACTGGAGTACAGATGCACAGATCAACAGGATATTTGTTTGTTTTATTTTAGAGCATCTTCTGTTCCGTGCTTGCACACAAACTGCACTGTCGGCGCTCGGGCGCGGCACACATACATACACGCACACTATAGTGTGAGGGCTAACACGCCAAATTTTTTCCACCCGCCCAAGCCAATATTTACCCGCACAATCAAATTCAAAACCGCCCAATTGGGCGGGAACTCTCCCAAACTGGCAACACTGCAGCTAATGAGGCGCATTGGAGTGACGTCACCGCCCCTCTTCGACTGATTGGCTAGAAGAGGAGCTGTCAATCAAGAACTAGTGGACCAATGATGACACTTGACACTTGACAGCCCATGCTGATTTACATGAAACTCTAACCGCAACATTTGGGAAAGCATGCGCAGAATGAGGAAACAAAGAGCGGAAGGAAAAACAGCATAAGCAAACAAAAAATTTAAATATGAGCAGAAAATGTCTGAGAGCACAAAAAACTGAGAAATATAACCAAGGAAAACAAGGTTTTGTGTGTAAGTTGGATAATTTTGCATTAATATTTCAATTTCGTGCAATGATTTTAAATGTGTTTTAAGTTTATATTTATGCTTATAATTTTTTTTAAATGCCTTATTAAATTTTTTATTTACGCTTATCTTTCGATCCGTGACCATTGTTTGCTATTCTAAAAAAATCTGCTTTCATTTTTTAATTTTGTGCAATATATTTTTACTTGACTTTTTAAATTTTGGTTTCATGCTTATTATTATTTTTTTATCCGTGACCACAATACTTTTGACGGTAAAAAATTATCCCATAGTTATCTAATTCTTCTTTTAGGTTGTGCAGTTTTATTTTATCATCTTCTTCAGTTTGTTGTTTTCATAGAATTTGATTAATTTTGTTTAAAATAGAGGTAGACCTTTAAGATTTTCCTTTGCGAACTGTTTACTGAATCGAATAGAGAATTTTCTACACTCATATTTGATCAACTCCCAATTAGAAGATATTGAAACTGATGTTTTTTCTATAAATTCTTCATTAATATTCTTAATACCTGAACAATAAGAGGAAAGTCCTAATAAGGAACAATTTAGTTTCCGGTATACAGGGTTCTATGACGACCAGCACCAGAATTAGCTCAAATAAGATCGATAAAAGCATGATATGTGAGAGGAGTAGGACAGATATCACTTGATTTAATAAAAGGAGACATGAAATCAGATATAGCCTAAGCCAATAATCTATACATATGCCATTTCCTTAAGAGATCTGCACTAAACCAAGTATATGAACAAGCATCAGCATGCATAAACCTGTAAGCATGCAATAGAGGAAGGAGATTACAAAAATCATTAATAATGGTATTACATCTGCGTGATGATTGTTTTGAAGTAAATCTATCCATACATAAGTCAGGAGCTTCGTTAAAATCTCCGACTACTGCAGTCAAAGTATTTTTACTTTTTAAATCAAAAGTTTTAGAAGAAAGATCCTGAAAAAAACTGCCACCATAAACGATAAATACTGGCCAAGATAAACATGAAATCTCCCAAAAGAATAACAACAATAATACATCTGCCCTCAGAAGAAGAAATGGACTGAAGAATAGAGCCGCAAAAATTACGAAAATCAGAACTCCAGCGGTTAGTACCATGACAAAATAAAATATAATATTACCTCCCCATTGATTGCGCCAAAAAGTTTTATCTTTGAAAGACGAATGTGTTTCTTGAAGAAAATAAATATTTATTTTCTGTGACATACAAAATAAAAATAAAGCCTTGCGTTTAGATAAGTCACGAATTTAACTGAATTTAACTGACATAAGAACAATAAGAAAACAAGAAAAAAAATTTAACCTCTACAGTAATAACAAAGAATATATTAAATATAATACACGGTACAATAAAATGCAAAACTTTATTCAAACCCCTTCAAACCCCTTTAACTGTGTAAACTATTAATTTAATCTATTTGAGATTTTGACACACAGGATTCAATAAAACATTAGGCTACATCTAATAAGGAAACATCCAACTGGCTTATGTGATCATTGTCAGGATGAAGAATCAGTGGAACACACATATCTCACTGCCAAAAATACATCACAGAAAGAGAAATATTAAAGAAATAAATTAGGAAACAAAGTTCTATGGAAGTTAGCATTAAAGGCATACTTTGCCTGATGGTCATAATAATGAAAGTTTAATAAATGACCTAAGAAGAACGGGCTTAATTTGACATAATATATAGGTTATTATTAGTATTATTATTATTATCTGGGAGGTAGTTCATCAGGCCCACACTCCAGTAGCCTATTGTAGGTGACGGTAATGCACCTTGTCGTTGGATGCCGACCAGTGGTCGGCGACCACCATTAAAACAAAGAAGAAGAAGAAGATGAAGACGAACAGAACGGCCATTTCATACAAATGTTGCCAAGTCCGCGCATTGGTCTACTTTAACACTGTTGTCTTGGGTTGTTATTTATGTCCGCGGGTCAAAGCGACCTCAATAACTTCATATTTAGCTCCTGGAGTGCGAATTTACCAACCCCGAAAAAAACCCCCCGTGTATTTTACATCGCGGAACTGCATTTTTAACGGGGGCTCCTCGAAACTCGATTGGGCTAGTTTTGAGTAACGTTAGCTATTGGGCGGGGTTTGTTGTGAAAGTCTGGCAACCCTGATTACATATGATAAACCTGTTTCGAAGAGAAGAGGAACAGACAGGATCATTGGGGGAAATCTTTCTTAAATAAACACGGTAATCACAAGAAATTGCATATATTTTATTTATATGAAGGTATGTGAAGACGTCTTTCAAGATTCAGTACATATAACGTTATGTGCATACATGTAGTCACGTGTTGTATGCGAAGCACCGCTGAAGTAGAAAATAAGTAACGTTAACGTGGTAACGTAATGTGTGTATTTGCTATTCAGCCAGAATTATTTTGGTTAGAGAAAGCCAACATTCTGATATTCTAGTTAGGCCCGGTTCTACGAGGGTGCTAAGCGCCCTCAAATGAAATCAAAAGCACCCTCAGTTAAAGCTGTAATAATGGCATTTTATTGCAGATTTGGCAAACTATCCAGCGCGTTGTGGTTTTCGCTCTGGAGATCGGTTTCTATTTCAACGTGTTTTTGCAGTGTTGAGCATTGTATACAATCTCTAACATATCTGTTGACTTTTTGAGCCTAACAGTAAATCTGAGGCGTTTAAGATAACGTTAGATCCACGTACCGCTTACATTTTCGGAGTTTTTGTTCAGGTGTAACTTACGAATAACATCATTACGTGTAGACGCGATGTAAATAAGAGATTCACTGTGCATCATAGATAACTTCATTAATTATAAGGTTTGTAAGATCACGATGAACTAAGATGAATGACAGCTTTTTAGTGATTAGAAAGGGCAGGGCCGGTGTTCTGACGATTTGTGCTACCCGCTCAGATTGTGCTAACGTTATCTCCCATTAAAAATATAGGTAACGTTAGCGCAAATCGATAGCAAGAAATGCTACCTATCAGATTGTGCTACCAGCATCTTATTCATGTGGATTGCGGCTTTTTTAATGTCCATACATTACCCCTACGCTAAACCTACCCTTACCCTTAAAACAATACACATATATTATTGGTAGCACAATCTGATAGGTAGCATGTTTCGTCGGTAACTTACACCGGCCCTGGCCAATTTTCTTCCCTAGGCAAGATTTTACCTGGTGCCCCTTGCCTCACATTAGTGAATATTAAATAACTTGATCTAGCAATGAACAATACATTTGTAACAGTATTCATTGTTTTTGTTAATGTTAGTAATTGACAATTAACCTTATTTTAAATAGTTTCCAGCAAAACTATAAAATATAGGTGCTGCCTAAGTCACTTTATAAATTAAACACAATTAAAAATCTATAATAATTACGTCTGGTATTCTTGTAAAACTGTATTAGCATACAGTAGGCTATTGTTTAATATTCAAAATAACATTTAAAAGTGTTCTATTTCCAGTAGATGGCAGCAATGCTCTACTTGCCCATTCTAATGTTTTCACCATGGATTATAGCCTTCTGAGAAATGTACATCTTTAAAGTGAATTTTAAATAAATTGTACTTGTTTAATAAGTCCAGTTATAGTCCTATACAAACATTACAACATTTGCCAATTCAAATAAAAAATACAATAAATCCCCAAAAACTTCCCAACTGTAGCGTAAAAATATGATTAAAACGTGTTGTCATGTTGCATGAAAAATTACACTTATGTTACACAATCTTGGATCTCTGGAACTCCAGAGATTGTTATTATCCTATTTTAAACTTTTAGTCTATCCACAAGTTTCCGGTGGGCGCCACTGTAAAAAAGAACGTGGGTAAAACTCAGTGGTGGAGGTAACGAATTACAACTACTCACGTTACTGTAATTAAGTAGTTTTTTCGGGTACTTGTACTTTTGAGTATATTTTTAAAGCTTTACTTTTACTTGTGCTTAAGTACAAATTAAACAAAATAATCTACTTCATTACATTTAAATCATAGTTCGTTATTGAGTATACGCACACAATTTGAATTGATATATTCAAACCTTTGACAGCACTTCAGTAGCCAATAAAGAGATCCGATTAGTAAACAGACCAATAAAAGCCCTGATATCTGAAACGTGAAAAGCCGCCGCTGCAGCAGGTTTTGAAGAGCTGATCGGACAGCGAGGGAGCTACCGTAGGCCTATATACACCAGGCTGCTACTCGCTCTCTCCTCTCCGACAGCGAGTTTGACACGCATCCTGCTGTCAATTACAGAGTCTGAATGTCCGTGCAGGATTGCAGGTATTCCGCATAATTTTAATCATTCCCGCCCAAATGTGGCCAGCGCTTTATTGTGACATACATTAACAATCTGTAATCACAGAAAACTGGATGCGAGCTCTCAAATAGGCCTAACTTATACAAATAAACTGCCTGTCCTCTCACTCCAGTAATAAGAATGTGTGCAATCGTGATTTAACCGTGCTTTTAAAGTAGAAATTATTTTTCTTTGCTCCTGGATTAAACTTTGTCAAAAGTTATCAACCATTCAGAATAGTTCCATGCCTAGCTGATGAAAATCCTATTGGAAATTGTATTGGCTGTAAGCAAAATGCACCAGAAAGTCTTTCCACAATCAAAATGGAACTTTAATTTATATACTATTTAAGTTTATGTTAGAAATGTTTCGTAATGGGATATTTGTCTGATTTGTACATATAAATATCATAGTCTGTCTAACTGCATCATTGTACAGACATTACAGGTCCAAGCCATCTGATGTTGCATTTATCTAAATAAATAGGCCTAACATATATGGCTCTTAAATCACTGCTTCCTTGTAAATTTTTGCAACAAAGTTACCCTATTTTAAAGACACTAATACACAGAATGAGCAAATATTTAAGATCAATATTTTTGTAATGGTAATTGATCAGTATTTATTAGGGCTGCAACTAACCATTATTTTGATAATCGATTAGTTGGCCGATTATTCTTTTGATTAATCGATTAATCGGATTAAATACAATTATTGTATTTTATTGACAAAATACACACGGTTCCACATTCTCAATGTCCTTCAAACTAATCAAATGCTATGAAAACATACAGTGTTTAATTTATTAAACCACCTGTCATAAAGAGAAAACAAATATTTCAGGAATCTGTCAAATAAAGTTTATATCTAAACATTTTATTGTCATTTATTGGGCAAATTACAAACAAACAACTAATTAGTATTTATAATAACAAAAATGGCCTCATAACAGCTTGCATTCTTGCTTGCATTGTTTATGTACTTTGGAAAGAGTACAAAAATATTCTACTCAAGTAAAAGTACCATTACATTACTGAAATTTTACTTAAGTACCAGTCTAAAAAATACTCTAGTAAAAGTAAAAAGTAGCTCATTTAAAATTTACTCAGAGTAAAAATTACTTAGTTACATTTTAACAATGGGAGGGAGGAAAAAATGGGATAGACCAAAGGTGTCAAACTCAGTACCTGGAGGGCCACAGCCCTACACAGTGTATATATAACCCTAATTAAACACATCTGATCCAGCTAAACTAATCATTTAGGCTTATTTGAAAACTACATGGTGTGTGTATTGGAGCAGGGTTGGAACTAAACTCTGCAGGGCTGTGGCCCTCCAGGAACTGAGTTTGACACATCTGGGATATGGGCCTATACATCTCAAACTAGGTGTTTTTAATTAAAGGAATCGGTTAATTCGAATAATAAGACATTTGGGCTGTTACCAGGCAAATTAAATCAGTATCAACAAAATTCATCTTTGCAATCCAGAGGAAACACAGAAGCTTCATCTGAAGTGGCATAGATGTATTTACACACTGACATGAATGCATTTAGCCTGCAGTTACAAATGCAGAAATAATGTTTTGATAAATAAGACATAAAATATGACCCTGAACCACAAAACCATAAGGGTCAATTTTCCTAAATTGCGATTTATACATCATCTGAAAGCTGAATAAATCATATTTCCATTGATGTATGGTTTGTTATGATAGGACAATATTTGAAAATCTGGAATCTGAGGGTGCAAAAAATCCAAATATTGAGAAAATCTCCTTTAAAGTTGTTCAAATTAAGCTCTTAGTTTTGATATATTTACAGTAGGAAATTTACAAAATATATTAATGGAACATGATCTTTACTTAATATCTAATGATTTTTGGCATAAAAGAAAAATGTATAATTTTAACCTATACAATGTATTGTTGGCTATTGCTACAAATATACCCCAGCGACTTAAGACTGGTTTTGTGCTCCATGCCAGGGTCACAAATGTTAAATAGTCATTTGAAAAAAAAAAAAAATCAAAAGATATATTAAATGTTAAATTCGATCCACCAGTAGGTGTCAGCAAGTCACTGATAAGTGAGTCATTGCGATTGAATAATTTAAACGGTTAATTAATTTAAGAACAAAACACTGTCATTGCTCAGAGTCAGAGACGCAAAACTGTGTATGGTGGCTGTGTTTGGAATTATTTTTGTTGTCGAAATAGAGCAAAAACAGGCAATATGGTGTCTAAAAACGTAAGTCTCTTAATTAACTTCTTGTTTTTTGAACTGTTGTAAAAAAAACTACAGGCCTATGTAATCATGGTGATTTTTTGAGAAAAACGGCATTCTTCATGTGATGTTGACTTACTATATTAAATGATATAAATATATACATGTTCTGCTTCTATATCTTCAATTTTGTGATCATTCGAAACGCATGTTAACGGACTGAATCACGCAGTGAAAGAAAGCTCTCCAAATGCTCGCGGAGTCTAATCTACTAGATTTCACGGCACACTGTTTAGAGTGATTTGTTTGGTTTTGGGCAAAATACTGATAATGTCAAATCGCACATCGTTAAAACAACAATTACTATATTATCACAGACAATATTGCACACCCTGCACCACTGTCTTTTTGGCTCATTTGTGCAAAACCTTTTGTTAAACTGTTAAAGCTTCATTTTAACCACCAATGCAACGATGCAAGTATTTACCTTATGTTACCTCTACATGCTTGCGAAGGGTTGATGTCGAGATGTTATAAGCTGCTAGTTCGGTCTCCCGAGGCAAACACAGCTTACACTGCATAATAGAGCATGAATATATGGCCAGGGGTTCACTTCATCTCCTTCGAGTTCAACTTCAGCAGAGTACGACGGGGTTTGGTTTTCAGCTGGGTCTGCACCAATAACGCCTGTCTTGTCCGTCTGCATCTTTTTTTGTGATTTTTAGCGCCAGTTTCTTCTTCCGCCCATTATTTACTGCAGTTGTTTCCACGGATCGATTATATTTTTTTTACTCAGTAACGAATGTGTTTTAAAATGTAGCGAAGTACAATACTTCACACAAAATATACTTAAGTAAAAGTAAAATTACAGATTAAAAAACTTACTTAAAAAAGTACAAGTACACAAAAAAGCTACTCAATTACAGTAACGCGAGTAAATGTAATTCGTTATACTTTCCACCTCTGGTAATTGCGTATCTAAAAAAATACTATAAAGTGCTCTGCCTTTCTGTCAAAGATAACAGCAATAATTATATTATAGCATTAGAAATAGCCTACTACTTTTTCTAAAGAGCTTACGCATATTGGAGGACTAACCAGTACAGAAAGCTAAACATGATTTTGGTAATCACCAATGCTGTTAGTTTAGAGCAGCAGTGGCACAAACATAATCTTACATAATCTGTTAAAAACCTTACATACATTTGTTTCAATAAATTTGTTAAGCACTGTAAAAGTGAATATAGATTAAATCTCTATTAAAAAAAATTTTTTAAATAATAATAAAGATAATAAAGACTCAGTGTAAACTAACAGGTGAGAGGAATGTTCTGCAGGAACACACGTTCACTTTGATCACAGTCAAGTCTCTATATTCCTGCTGATGAAAGTTATTACATAAAGAAAGTTAATTTTCGACATGCAATTCCCTTTTCTACCAGTAGGTTTAAAATGGAAGGTTGTGAAAAATGTCCACTGTCCCCCTCTATTGATTAACACTGGTCTCATGTCTACTAGAGCCCTGCACGGGCCTAAAATATAGGCCCTAGCCGGCCCTGGCCCGAGACGCTCAGGCCCTAGCCCGGCCCGACAGTTAATCAGAGTTACCAGCCCGACCCGAGCCCGTAACAGCTTATACTATACTGTTTCATCAATTAGAATACTTCAGTTTTGTATGAAATGGCAAAGTGATTGTATTTTGTTTCGTTATTTTATCAAGGTAATTTAGAAAAACATTTGGAGCATTTTTTTATTCGTTAAATGTAAGTTTTTGTTTTTTAAAGTAGCTAACGACCAGCGGCCAGCTGATCATAGTCTGTTTGATCAATTTAGACATGATAAATATATTTATAGAAAGCTTTAAATTAGTACTTAACAAAATAAAACATATATAAAACAAAAACTCTTTCATTATAATCATAATCCATACAGATGCATTTCTTAAAGGCGCGTCTAATGAGGAGATGGCAAGTCAGGATCTGTAACTTCATCCTTACCACACCGACTTAGAAAACACTAGTTAATTAATGTTAATATATAATTAAAATAAAATTCCCCCGAACACATACATGCCGACCCAAGACCAACAGCAATATCACTTTAAGCTCTCGTACGCGCGCTGTCTCTGCTATACACACACACACACACACACACACACACACACACACACACACACACACACACACACACACACACACACACACACACACACACACACACAACACACACACACACACACACACACACACGCTACTAAGAGGTACACTTTTATTATAGGCCTCAAACATAACTACCACCACCGACAATCATGCCCGCAAATATCAATACAGACAAAACTCTGCCAAAATGCAGCTTTTCCCGAAGCTTTGGGAACTTTTAGTAACTCCCCACGCTCCAACTTCTCCCTGATGCTCTGCATGGTCAACTGTCACCTGTATGCTAATGCATGCGTATATGCGTTGCGTACTTGCCTATTGCATAGGCGATGTATAATATAATTATAACAATATTTCATACAGTAAATGTGTGGTCTGTGTTAAATAGAATAAAACACAACGTTTATTCAGTTAGCACACTTTATTGCATCCACTCCAAACGTTCTTCCTGTTCCTTCACAACCCCTCCCCTCTCACAGCACGCGCTCGCCTTTGAACCAGCGTATGCGCTAACCACACTTTTAGCCCAGAAGAACCTTATTCCAAGCGAACAGAGGAGGGAGGAAATAACATCTTAACAGTCTGCACGTATTTGGGCACAATAAAAGGAGAGAAGCTAAATGAGCCCGAGCCCGACCTGAGCCCGATTTGTAAAAACAAAAAACGGCCCGAACCCGGCCCGAATGGACTCAGCGTGTCGGGTTCCGACGGGCTTGCAGGGCTCTAATGTCTACAGGCCCTTTAACTAAAAAGCTATTACAAAAACACCGCCCAGTGAGCTATAGCAAAAAACGAAGAAAACGTGCACTTTCCCCTCGGTCCCTTACTGAATGCTCCGCAGAAAACGAAGAAAACGTGCACTTTCCCCACGGTCCCTTACTGAAAGCTCCACACATACCCCCTTTCCACTAGCAGGAACCAGGTGCTAGTTCAGAGCCAGTGCTACTGCCAGTTCTTAGTTGGTTCGACTCGCGAGCCCTTTAAGAACCGGTTGCTTTTCCACAGGCTAGAGAGCCAATACAGAGCCAGGACTTACGTCACTGAATACGTTCATGTTTCGTTTCACTAGCGCGGCAGCACCAAACACAACAGACTTGTTCGAGGTGCATCGCGCCACTCAGATTGATCGGCACACAACACACTAAAGCACCGCGAGAGCGATCCAAAAGCATAAAGAGCCGTCAGCTTTCCAGTCGCTCCCGCAGCACCCCGATGCCTCGCACCGAACGGTCCGCGTAGCGCCGATCCATCCCGAACAAGCCTAAACAAACTATCAACAATGGCGGACGTTGTGTTGTTATTGACGTTCATGGCTTTGCGAATCTACATCGGCATGCAAACACGGCGAATCCAACGTGTCCGTGTTTAGCTGCTATTTCAAATATGGCGGTCCACAGTTTCTTTTGTCTTGTTGTTCACGGTAACCCCGCCCCCAGCCCCTGACGCAAGCGGTTCTTCCTTCTAGCCCAGCAATGTTTTGGTGCTACTTACGAACCGCTTTTCCTGGTTCGGAGCTGGTGCTTAGGGTGTCGAAGAACAAAGAACCGGTTTGAAACTAGGCTCTGGCTCTGAACCAGCACTGGAACTGCTTTGGTGGAAAAGGGGTAACAGAGCGAGCTCTCCCGGCTTGATACACATTGAGACGGCTTGTGCGGGCTAGTGCTTATTACATCGAGCGAAAACTATGGGGGAAAAAAAGGCTGTGAAACATGATCAGCTTTGCCCTTTTGGCGGTCACACTGTTTATATTTGTTTTGGGCAAGTCGATTTGGAGTTATTGTCGTTTATCGCTGAATGTGTCATGAATATCGAAAACTAAACCAACCCCCCTCTCTGTGTTCCGTCTGTCTGACGCGCGTGCACGCGCCATTCGGTAAATTAAACTTAACACAGCCGGTCAGGACGGACCTTTAATGCTTGCGTGAATTTGTGACATTTATAGAGAAGGATATGACCGTAAACTGAACGTTTTTGCACTGAGGACGCACACGCATGTGTCACAGCGCCTGACAGGGCAAGCCTTTACACTAATGCATTAACTTAAAGTTTAAAATAAAGAATGATCATGTTTTGGTCAGCTTGGATCACGTACTTCTCCCGCAGCATAGCATTCTGTTTGCTCCACTATTTCTAGATGCAATTTGTCGATAGAAATGCGTTATTCAGTGCTGTAATTTGAGCAACCGGCTGAAGCTGGACATGCACTGTGGGCGGACCCGACTAATCGATAATGAGAATCATTGTCGATGATTTTTCATAATCGATATAATCGATTTTATCGATTAGTTGTTGCAGCCCTAGTATTTATATGTATGTAAATGAAAGCCTATATTAAAATCCATTCATCATTTAAAGCGAATGTGTCATTTTAGTAGACTTGGATTAAACCAATTTCAAAACTCGAACTAATATGCTTGAAATAATGATTGCCTTAAAAAAGGGATGCACAAAAATTTAAATATCTATATGGCAGTATACAGTATGTGGTAGTTTTGTCAATGGTATTGAAATGGCATTGTCGTCATGAAATCAAAAATGACCCTACTTACTTCTTTAGTACGGTGACGCATTGCTGCCACAGACATATTTTTTCCACTCAATTATGTCGTTATAACGAGATCTTTTCTCGTTAAAACAAGATTTTTTCTCGTTAAAACGAGATCTTTTCTTGTTATAACGAGATCTTTTCTCGTAATAACGACATCTTTTCTCATTATAACGACATATTTTTCTCGTAATAACGACATATGTCATAAAAACGATACGTTTTCCGTTATAATAGATATATGGTAGGCTACATTATGTGAGCAAGCTATAGGAATTGTCCGCGCTGATCAGTCTGACAGAAACGAGGATCTGCACGCTGCTGAATTGAAATACAGATCAAAACTGTTTTTTTTGAATAATTCTGGGCTTGGAATATTTATTTATTTGAATGACTGAAGTTTGATTTAACAACAAATTGAAATATGAACAAAGATAAATAAAGAGATTTTTCTAATAGGTTAATAATAATAATAATTATTATTATCATTTTGTTCTGTTTGAAAATGGGCAAACAAATTAAGCTAGATTTTTCATAGGCCTAGTTTTGTTCGTGAGTAAACAAATTAGCTTTTTTAATATTTGTTTCACGTGTGGGCGGCCTTGTTAGCTACTTTATTCTGATTATATATTAATTATGTATTAATGATTTTATATTATTAAATGATCTTTAGCTGAATCATCACATCATGTTCTTCTTATGGGTTAAATTCCAGGCTTTGCTTTACGGAAGGAATAGGCTGCACCTGGGTGTGAGCACTGAGCACAATAGTACAGATGAGCTCACAGGAAAGACTGTACAGTACCTCTTGCTGGATTTAGGCTATACGAATTAAATAAACACAAATTTGTTTTCGATTGTTTTATTTAAGTAGACCTTTAGACATAAGGCGCGCCAGAAAGCGCACGCTGTTATTTTACAAAAGCAATTCTTAAAATGTTGTTCTTATTGTGGAAGTATATAAAATAAAGCAGACATTTATATTGCTTTGCTCGGTTATCACAATGTAAGGGATCGCGTCGGTGTCGCCGAATTGAGAAGAGCAGTGGTGTGTATATGAGATATAGGCTAAAGCAACATCCAGACTGTATGAAACGTTATTGTGACTAATTTGCAGAGCGGTACATAAGATGAACTCTTATTCTGCGTGATGGGATAGATAGTAAAGACAGGCTGAGTTAAAACATTGATTTTTTTTTAGGGCTGCTCACACATAAATATACGGTGCCCGGGAGGGGCCGTCCTTGGTGGCCAAGACATATGAAGCCGTGGGAACGTGATGATATGCCGTAGCCAGAGATGTTAATTCACGGTAACGTCATATTAACTTCTGGGGACGTGATATTATGTCGTGGTCTCGAGATGTTATGTTGAGGGAAAGACATATTTTTCTTGTGGTCACCAGGTTTAAAAAAACCTGCGTGGCCACAGTAACCCGGGACTATCAGAGATGGATAAAACAGTTTTTTATTAACATTAAACATTTCATTTAATATTTGTATATTATTATTATTAGGGTTATGTTAACTTGTTAGGGCTATAGGCCTATTTCTATTTCATATAATATTTTATTACTTTCCCATTTAAATTATTGTATCGCTTTACCTAATTGACGTTTTGTATATACTTGCTACCATATATTTAGCAAAAACATTAAACTTCTGACATTTATGCCAATACTTTATGATTGTAGGCTATTTATGCCAATGCGTGATGATGATAAATGAGCGTGTTGTGTTTTCATGTGTTTTTCATTTACAAATGAAACTACGTGAATGATTAATTCCTCAACAAAACACTAGGCAGTAGGCAATAATATTAATAATTATTAATTCGCAGAAAAAAAAAAAAAAAGTTAAATTCAACCTTTAAGGCCCGTACACACCGGGACGAATTTCGCGCGCGATATTCGCTGACGTTTAACGCCTCGTGACTAAACAAAGGGCGCCAATGTGAGTGTGCACACCGACGCGAAAAACGCCATGCGTAAAAGCGTCATTTAAAAAAAAACTCCTCGGGTTCGTTTTTTTGGTTTGACGCGCCGCGTCAAAAACTATCTGACCAATGAGATTGGCGCTTTTGCTCACGTGTCTGGAGCAGCTGAAGTTACAGTAAAACATAACTTGGGGGCGCTCAAACACAAAACAGTCTTGCCGAGCACTAGGGTTGTGACGGTGAGGAAATTTTCCCATGGGGAGTTACATTACAATACCCTGTAAGCGCCGTGCGTGTTTTACTTTGACTTTAATATCAGCGGCAAGCACTGTTTAAATAAAATAAAAATCAGCAAATAAATGAGAAACTATATATTTTTTTTTTTTAAACATCACTTAGAGCAGGGATGCCTAATAGATCGATAACGAAGACAATGCTGGAAGATCACGCTTTAGGTCAGTGTTTCTCAACCAGGGGGGCGAGAGATAAAACTACAATATAATATATTCACTAATATTATGACTTGCACGTTAAGTCATGTAAAAAAATATATAGCCTATAAATAAATAACAGTACCACCTCTCTACGTATTCTGTGTTTCGGAGCAGCACATATTTCTCATCGTGTGTAATACAGACTGAATGGTTGCTCAAAAACGTTGTATAATCATATGATACGCAAACTACATCTCTCAGTTGGATAAAAGAAGCCAGTGTCACACTAGTACACACAAGTTTTGATGGACGACTATTGTAATCAAGGAAAAGATGATTACAGTGACAGGATCGTGCATTAGGCGCGTGTTATGTCCGTTATAAATGCTGCGCAAACGAACCGTGTATGCGCTCTCGGCTCACTCATATTTCTGCTTGAACAGATAGTTAGGCTAACAAATAAAAGTGTAGTCTGCATAAAATTGTATTTATTTTATTCGTCTTGTATTTATTGACAGAAAAATGTCAATAACATTTTGCTGCCAACACAGAATAAAGTGTCACAGAGAGAAAAAAAAAGTTATATAAAAATTGTAATCCTTATTTTTATTCGTTTTGTCAGGATATAATTTGTTTATGCTAACATTCAGCCTACAACACAATAGGAAAAAAATATATAGGTTTAGCCTAATGGCTATTTTATTTCGACTTGTCAAAACACTAAATTCATTTAACATCTTGCTGTTAACACAGTGAAAAGTGCAGCAGAGAAAAATAAATATATTTGACACAGTCTGTCATTTAAAATGATAGAATAAGCATAATACAAAAAAAGAAAAAAGGAAAGACGAGTTGAACGTCCTTCAAGGACATCTCATTCACACTCCATCTTTATTCTGCTCTGTTACTCATCACAACCTGCCAGTTCTGTTTGAGAGACCTATATTATATCTGCATCGTTGCACATGCTTTGCTCAGACCCCGCAAATAAAACGAAGCACTGGTTCGTGCTGCAGCGCGCGCATAACGGTCCGAGTGCAGGCTGTACCGGTGCTCGATAAGAATAAAGCGCAGATATGCTGTTCTGAAAGGACGTCTGGGAACGGGATAATGTTAGACCGCCCGCTCCCGTTCAAATTGCACCAGAGTTACCGACCGTTACCACGTTATATTCAGGAAATTAATCCTGAGGCGAAATCTGGTTATCAATTATAACCCCAAACACAATGTTTGATTTAAAATACAGGTAAAAATCAATACTGTGATGCATGGCTCTCGTTCGTTCGGTGCACTGCATTGAGCAGCAGCGTTCAGTTTTAATTGCAGTGTCCTCTAACTGAACTAAATGATTTTTATTACTTTTAAAAAAATCTAAACGACGGTGAGATCTACACTGCCGGGAAGAAATAAGAAGACAAAGAAGATGCAAGGCAAGGATGAATGTAAAGCTGCTGGTCTCGTTGGTGTCTGAACACAAATAACTTTATGACAAATTTGTATGATTTTGACAAGCGCGTAAATACTTGCTCTCTTCTTCTGAGTGACAAGCGAGTGTCAGAAGCGTAAAGTTGCGCAGTGCCACCTTGTGTACTGGGGTATTTCTGTTTTACATTAAGCGCCATCTAATGTCAGGGATTGAATTTGCATGTTCACTCGGCTCATCGTCAGCGAAAATCGCTTGGGTGTGAACACAAAAAACGCGTCGAAAAACGCTGGCGAATAACGCGCGCCGATATTCGTCCCGGTGTGTACGGGCCTTTAAACTGCATTTCCAATAGGCTACAAATTACAGTCACATCCAAGCTTTAGCATGTCGAGCATTTACAGCAGGCTTACAAAACTAGTCAGAACGTTATGTAAAGAGATCGAAATGAAGGGAAAAAACTAATATAAAATATAATAATAGGCTAATAATGATGATTATGATGAATAGGCTAAAGACGATCAGTTAATTGACCTTTTATAGACAATTGACCTTTTATAAAATAAAATATATTTTAAATAGATATTTTATTTTTATTTTAAATAGTGTGCACTGTTTTATTTTATTTACTTTATGCAACATTAGCCTATTTGTGAAAAACTTGAATGCTGTGTACATTGCGTGCCATTGCCTACAGTCCGGTAGCCTATGGTCAATATAATAATTAATTCTGTAATCATTTCTATAATAATTCAAAATAAAATAATGATGGACGGGGTGGACGTGGTCTTAGTGTCCATAGGAGAGGCTCTGTGTTGCTGATGATCGTCCCAGATTGCACCTTTTTTTCTGATCGTGCGCGCTCAAAGTGCCGCCGGCAGACAGTACAGGTGCCGTCAGTGTGGGTAACGTTAGGTTTGTGCGCTGTGCCATGGAATAAGAGGAACCATACTTTCAATATACTCTCAAGAACTATAAACGGTCACCTTGATGCCTGATTGGGCAAATAGCTGGTCAAATGATAAAAAAATAGGCACATGTATTTTACTATGGCACAGTAAAATAGTAATAATTTACTACTTTCTCCTGTTTTACTGTTATTTCCTCTTTTCCTGATCATTTGTAATGAGGCTAAAAAGACAGAAAAAAACATGCAAATAAGTTCAAACAACCATTCAATATCTATTATTTCCTGAATATTACTGATGAAATAATCAAAAAGACGGCTACTGTTCACATGCGTTTTTACTACTATATAGTGTATAGTAATTTAGTAATAATTTTGTACTTTCTCCTGTTTTGTTGTTGGTTTCCTCTTTTCAGACCATTTGTAATGAGGATAAAAAAAGAATAAATAAAAAAAAACATGCAAATAAGTTCAAACATCAAATCAATATCTACTTTTTCCTGAATATTATGAAATTCAATAAGTACTCATTTTTGCATCACCCTAATTTGAGTAAAACTGAAAAATGTGTAATCTAAGTTGTATTATTAACCTTACTTTCATGTTATAAGTTAAACAGATGTTATATTAAACTTAGTCTTGTCAACATTTTGTAAATGGTTTTTGTGTTCATTGAGATATTCTTTAAAATGTTACTTTTCACAGGGGGTGTACTCATTTACGCTGAGCACTATATCTATTATAATGGAAAACGTATAGTTTTTATGACATGTCGTTATTATGAGAAAAATATGTCGTTATAACGAGAAAAAGATATCGTTATTACGAGAAAAATATGTCGTTATAACGAGAAAAGATGTCGTTTTAACGAGAAAAGATCTCGTTATTATGAGAAAAGATGTCGTTTTAACGAGAAAAGATCTCGTTATAACAACATAATTGAGTGGAAAAAATATTATGTCTGTGGCAGCAATGCGTCACCATACTTTAGTGCAAATTACTAGTCTTGTTGTGAACAATTTAACGGTGCAAGTCAATACACCGGGAATTTTTTTTTTGTCTGACATCAGTTTGACCGCTTGTCTCTACTCATTTCACTTGAGAATCCTCTCTCAAAAGCCTTTTATGAGCACTGTTTATTTAATGTTACATATTTAAGCCATGCATTTAAAAAATTGCTGTGCACACTACAGTCTCCGTCTCAGACACTAATATTTAAGCTGAAATACTGTCTGGCCATCTGGGATTTCAGTATGAAGATAAAGGTTAGGGTTATCATTTTTCAGTATTACATGACATTGTGGGTGTATATTAGCACAGTTTTCTTGGGGTGTCTGGCAGAGTGTTAGGATCCAGAAGAGGTGAAGCATGATGTCAGATGTAACAAGCAGATATTCTTAACCAATTAACCGTGACAGGGCTCTAGAGTGCGACCAATTTGGTCGCACGTGCGACCTAATTTCTCAAGGGTGCGACTAACAAAAATCTGAGGTCGCACTGGTGCGTCCAGCCATTCGAGAAAAAAAAAAGTCTCAGCGACTCCCTGTGGTTCAACAGCAGACACACATTAGGCCTATATCGTGGTCTAAACCAATCAGAGATAGTGAAGCGCAGACTAGCTTCTTGGATGGGAGAGCTGGTCACTATTTCATATGTATCCCATTGACTGACAAAATAAACTGTAACATTTATAAAGGAAAACAGTTTGAGAATTTGGCTGCATTAAAATTAGGGATGGGTACCGAAATCTGGTATTTAATCGGTCTCGGGGCTAAATTATGAAAGACCGGAGTATCGATAAGCTCTGATGTTAACGGTTCTGTTATCGGTACTGGAGAAATTAAGAAAACACACATACATTTATTATTGCTATATACAGTCAGGTCCATAAATATTGGGACATCGACACAATTATAACATTTTTGGCTCTATACACCACCACAATGGATTTCAAATGAAACGAACAAGATGTGCTTTAACTGCAGACTGTCAGCTTTAATTTGAGGGTATTTACATCCAAATCAGGTGAACGGTGTAGGAATTACAACAGTTTGCATATGTGCCTCCCACTTGTTAAGGGACCAAAAGTAATGGGACAATTGGTTTCTCAGCTGTTCCATGGCCAGGTGTGTGTGTTATTCCCTCATTACCCCAATTACAATGAGCAGATAAAAGGTCCAGAGTTCATTTCAAGTGTGCTATTTGCATTTGGAATCTGTTGCTATCAACTGTCAAGATGAGATCCAAAGAGCTGTCACTATCAGTGAAGCAAGCCATCATTAGGCTGAAAAAACAAAACAAACCCATCAGAGAGATAGCAAAAACATTAGGCGTGGCCAAAACAACTGTTTGGAAACATTCTTAAAAAGAAGGAACGCACCGGTGAGCTCAGCAACACCAAAAGACCTGGAAGACCACGGAAAACAACTGTGGTGGATGACCGAAGAATTCTTTCCCTGGTGAAGAAAACACCTTTCACAACAGTTGGCCAGATCAAGAACACTCTCCAGGAGGTAGGTGTATGTGTGTCAAAGTCAACAATCAAGAGAAGACTTCACCAGAGTGAATACAGAGGGTTCACCACAAGATGTAAACCATTGGTGAGCCTCAAAAACAGGAAGGCCAGATTAGAGTTTGCCAAACGATATCTAAAAAAGCCTTCACAGTTCTGGAACAACATCCTATGGACAGATGAGACCAAGATCAACTTGTACCAGAGTGATGGGAAGAGAAGAGTATGGAGAAGGAAAGGAACTGCTCATGATCCTAAGCATACCACCTCATCAGTGAAGCATGGTGGTGGTAGTGTCATGGCGTGGGCATGTATGGCTGCCAGTGGAACTGGTTCTCTTGTATTTATTGATGATGTGACTGCTGACAAAAGCAGCAGGATGAATTCTGAAGTGTTTCGGGCAATATTATCTGCTCATATTCAGCCAAATGCTTCAGAACTCATTGGACGGCGCTTCACAGTGCAGATGGACAATGACCCAAAGCATACTGCAAAAGCAACCAAAGAGTTTTTGAAGGGAAAGAAGTGGACTGTTATGCAATGGCCAAGTCAATCACCTGACCTGAATCCGATTGAGCATGCATTTCACTTGCTGAAGACAAAACTGAAGGGAAAATGCCCCAAGAACAAGCAGGAACTGAAGACGGTTGCAGTAGAGGCCTGGCAGAGCATCAGCAGGGATGAAACCAGCGTCTGGTGATGTCTATGCGTTCCAGACTTCAGGCTGTAATTGACTGCAAAGGGTTTGCAACCAAGTATTAAAAAGTGAAAGTTTGATTTATGATTATTATTCTGTCCCATTACTTTTGGTCCCTTAACAAGTGGGAGGCACATATGCAAACTGTTGTAATTCCTACACCGTTCACCTGATTTGGATGTAAATACCCTCAAATTAAAGCTGACAGTCTGCAGTTAAAGCACATCTTGTTCGTTTCATTTGAAATCCATTGTGGTGGTGTATAGAGCCAAAAATATTAGAATTGTGTCGATGTCCCAATATTTATGGACCTGACTATATATATATATATATATACATTATCTTGCAAATTCTATCCCGCCAGAGTCACCAGCTGTTTTTATATGCAATAATATTCAAACTTTTGTCTATGATGCATTTTTGCTATTCCCAATTCAGAAGCGAGATCGCTCACGTGGATGAGTTCAGCACGCGTAACATGAAAGCCCTGTTTATGATAGAAGAGAGAACTAACCATTAAAACATGTTTACACTTTAGGCCCGTGGCTGTTATATTAAACTAAGTTTATTTAATGTTTTTTGGCTTCTAAGGATTATAGCCGCGTTTCTTCTAGCACAACTTCCTTCCCTTCACAGCGGCGCGCATTCGTTCCTCCCTGAATAAAACTTAACGTCAGAATCAGATCAATCGTTTGTCGATTGTTGTAAAATGCCGTCTTTACAGTTACTAAATTGCTGGACATGTTTGATAATAAAACGTTGAAAGTACAATCGGTGCGTGTGTGTGTGCCTGCGCGGCGTGCTCTAAAGCTGACAAGCAAAGTACACTTTGAGCTTCGGGCGCGTCCAAACGATCAAATACACACAAAGCATGTAAAAACGGCCGGCTTGGAGAGTATTCACTTAAACACAGTTTATGGCTTAAAGTGAACGAGAACAGTTGGGAGAAAATCTGATGTGTGTCAATATTTTGTTTTAGTGACAGATTGGAGCTTCATCAATGTTAATCAAAGAACAAAATGCAAAGAGAAAATCACTCACAGCTCTTATTCTGAATAAAGTTATAGCTTTAATAAGCATTAATCTATCAATACATATAGTGAACACTATGCAGTGTTCATTTACATTTGATCACTTTTAGATTTATTTTGTAGCTATTATTTACCTGAACAATAATGTTAGTAGATCATCATAGATAAATGAAAGCACTGTTTTTTTTTCCCATTTCATTTGTACATTTGTTTTATGGTATGACAAATGGTATATTTGTCAGTTTATTTAACTTTGTTTCTTTGTTCATGTTCTTACTGTATCTTATCTTATGTATATAAAACACTAAAAATGCCTGCACACTGGTGCATTTACAAATTGATGTTTCCCTCAGTTACATCACGCAACGAGCCAATCAGCTGCCGGGATTCCCTCAGCCATCCGAAGGAAACACGCGGAAAGATCTGCGGCCAACTCAACTGAAAGCAAGTAGACCGAACAAATCTCTATACTTACAGAACTGATGAATTGATCTGTATGCAGAAAAGATAGCAAAGTCTCTGCTGTGATCTTCCTCTAGTTAAAGTTACAAGATAGCAACAGAGTGCTAGCCTTAAAAATCTCTCTTCAAACCGCAAAACTCCTGATATGTGTGTGCGTATATGTGTTTTATTAAGCTTAGTCCATGTATTGTAGAATAACAGTTAGCAAATAAATCTTGTTTCATTTATAAAGAATGATGTCTTGGGCTGCAGGATTTTCAAGTTTTAAACTATTTGGCATAGATTGTGTTACCTAGCTCAAATTGGATAAAGTACTATTTTGTTTATTTTTATCGTTGGCTACGAAGCAAGATAAACAAAATTGTTAAAGATATACTGATGTTAATGGTCGCTGGAC
Source organism: Ptychobarbus kaznakovi (assembly GCA_027422405.1). Lineage (NCBI taxonomy): Eukaryota > Metazoa > Chordata > Actinopteri > Cypriniformes > Cyprinidae > Ptychobarbus > Ptychobarbus kaznakovi. Next base: position 78,076 of record JAPDDN010000678.1, on the reverse strand, counting down.
GAGTCGTTAATAAAGTATAAATCATAAGTTAAAGATTAATTTCTCTTTAATCAAAGCAATATTGAATCTTTAATAAATGATTCACCAAAGCTGAAATAATAGCTTCTAGATTTATTACACCAGGATGTAGGTCAGATAGAGAACATGCTGAGTATCGTCGTTGTAGAATACTTATAAGCCTGTTTGGTTTGCTTGTTTTCAGTCTGACTTGTTCCTAGTCAATTTGACTGGTAGCAGGTTCTTTGGTAGTGTCGGAACTAGTGATGCAATCATGATTTTTTCCGATACGATTTTTTTTAAGCAAACTGGCCGATTCCGAATGATTTTTTTTCCTTTAAGCAACCAACAAGAAAGAAGATCTAACACAAATAAAGTGGTTATATAGTGAATATAGATTTTATTTTCTGTATAATATTAAATTGTTTAAAAATATATATATTAAGAAAAAAGTTGCCCCCAAATTCATGTCTGTGGTGTTTCAAAATGGATGTCACCCCTTTAGAAAAGGGAGAATTCTATTGGACTACTTCCTGTGTGTAACGGTACTGCAGGTGCTGGTTGATCTAGGGTGCATGGGGAGTACATTCTTTCTTATAAATTTTTAAAGTTAGCTAAATCTCTGACTATGTCATGTGTTGTCATTAGTGTAGTTATGTTGATAACTTGCAGATCTGGCATTTTTTTAAACATTTATAATTCATACTTGTTGATATTTCCAAAATGTCCCCTGATCTTGAAATCATGATGGCAGCCTCCATTTTAGAAGAGTCAGATTTAGGCTGATTTGTATTACTGTCTCTGGTGTTAATGTATTTTCTGGTAACACAGAGCTTTAGTAACTCGCATTATAAGGTCTGTGGTGTTATAATTACGTCTGTTACTTCAATATGACATAGACTAAGTGGCTGTGTCACAATGATAAATTATTTAAATGGCTTTTATTTTAATGGATATAGCATATTAAACTAATTTTAAAGCTATCTATTTCTAATATATTTATTAAAAAAACAAACAACATCTTTACAAATTCTGTCTCATTTGCCAAATAGATGGTTTTTAAATTGGGCTGAAAAATTAGGCTATATGATACATTATTCCAAAATGTTAAATCAAATAATGTTTAGTGCAACGAGCAAAAACAAAGATGCTACAGCTCGTGCTTTTTATCGAATTAGTCAATGTAATTTTAAGGAAAATTAAAAATAATAATCTTGTACAGAACTGACGATTATACGTTTGAACGTTTTATTCTTTACAAAAGAAGCATTTCAGCTTTGTCACAAGTGGTCTGTTTCTTTTCTCACGTGAGAAGCTGCGCTGAACAACTGTTCACGGTCTATTCTTGTGCTGGGCGTGACAGATACGCTCGCGCAACTTCTAGTGATGGGAAGTTCGGATCATTTTACCGACTCGGACCTTTGAGTCTCGACCTCAGATGAACGAACGACTCGAAAAAGAAGACTCAAAAAGTGAATTAATCTGCATTAGTCACGCGAACTCGAAAACCCGAAGACTCGAAACCGGTGAACTAATTCCAGTACAATTAGAATGGTGCGCATGCGCGACTGAACGAATCACTCCCGAAACGACTCGTTCTTCTCGAGTCTCATTAAAGATTCGTTCAAAATGAATGAATCGTCAAGACCGACATCATAGCAACTTCAGCAAGAGCAGCAAAGGAAAGCGGCTCTTATTTGTGCCAGTAATGTTACACCAACGGCTGTTCTCTTCATTGTATCTGCTTTTCTGTGTTTGTTGTGCTTCTGTTGAATGTCTTCACACAAATGACATGTTGAAAACTTGCGCACTTTCGGAAAAACCGCCGAAAAAAAGACAAAAACCGCCGGTTGCCGATCGCGCATTATAAGCAAAAACCGGCCGGTTCCGATCTTTGGCGGTCACCGGTGCATCCTAGTCGGAACTGTCATTCTGATCTGACTTCCAATCATCAGTTGAGCTGGGCTCAATCCTGTGGCATTGATATGTGTAGCACAATAGCTCATAAGAGCCAGCTGGATCTGGATCTGTCTCAGCAGCCCTTTTTGCAATAGCAACACTTCTTTCAGCGGCACGGTTAGCCTGTGGGTAGTGAGGGCTGGAAGTAGTGTGAGTGAAATTGCATGTTGTTTTGAACTCCGCAAACTCGGTAGACGTGAATTAAGTCTGTCACAAGCTCGTATGGGATCTTTAGGGTGTACAGTTGCCTCATTGAGGGAGCTTTGGATTGGAGTATGGTCTCAACAACCTTGGTTGAGAGACCGGAAGCTATGAGCTGCGCCCCCTCAGAGGCCACACCCACAGCTTCCATAACTCCGGGGGTGAAAGACCCCTGCCTGTGAGACATGGCTCTAGAGTGCGACCAATTTGGTGCGACTAAAACAAATCTGAGGGCGCACCTGTGCGACCAGCCGTTCGAGAAAATAAAAAAAGTATCCGCGACTCTGAGTCTCCCTGTGCTTCAACAACAGACACACATTAGGCTCATATCGTGGTCTAAACCAATCAAAGATAGTGAAGGGCAGACTCCAAACTTTTGTCTATGATGCATTTTTGCTATTCCCAAATCAGAAGCGAGATCGCTCATGTGGAGGAGTTTCAGCACGCGCAGCATGAAAGCCCTGTTTATGATAGAAGAGAGAACTAACCATTAAAACATGCTTACACTTTAGGCCTGTGGCTGTTATATTAAAACTAAGTTTATTTAATGGGTTTTTATTTTATTTTGGCTTCTAAGGATTATAGCCGCGTTTCTTCTGGCACAACTTCCTTCCCTTCACAGCGGTGCGCATTCGTTCCTCCCTGACCAAAACTTAACATCAGAATCAGATCAATCGTTTGTCGATTGTTGTAAAATGCCGTCTTTACAGTTACTAAATTGCTGGACATGTTTGATAATAAAATGTTTAAAGTACAATCCGCACGAGAGACGCTGTTCCCCAGGCTGAAGTGTGTGTGTGTGTGTGTGCGCGTGCGCGGCGCACTCCAAAACAGACAAGCAAATTACACTTTGAGCTTCGGGCGCGTCCAAACGATCAAATACATACAAAGCATGTAAAAACGGCCGGCTTGGAGAGTATTCACTTAAACACAGTTTATGTCTTAAAGTGAACGAGAACAGTTGGGAGAAAATTGTGTGTGTCAATATTTTGTTTGAGTGACAGACTGGTGCTTCATTAATGTTAATCAAAGAACAAAATGCAAAGAGAAAATCACTCACAGCTCTTAATCTGAATAAAGTTATAGCTTTAAGCATTAATCTATCAATACATATAGTGAAAACTATGCAGTGTTCATTTACATTTGATCACTTTCAGATATCTTTTGTAGCTATTACTTACCTGAACATTAATGTTAGTAGACATTCATGAAAAAATTGAATCACTGTTTTTTTTTCATTTCATTTGTACATTTGTTTTATGGTATGACGAATGGTATGTTTGTCAGTGTGTTTAACTTTGTTTCTTTGTTCATGTTCTTACTGTATCTTATGTTTATAAAACACTAAAAATCCATGCACACAGGTGCATTTACAAATTTATGTTTTATATTTATTTAATTAAATATTTATTTAACTTTTTAGAATATAAAGCAATGTTAATTAAGCTGCTAATCTATCATATAAATATAGATGTATGTATATATATATATATATATATATATGTGTGTATGTATATATGTGTGTGTGTGTGTTTGTGTGTGCGTGTGTGTGTGTATATATATATAAATAAATAAAAGTACAGATAAGAATACCGTTAAAGTACCGGATCGATAAGAGGAAATAATACCATTAAAACCTTAACGATACCCATCCCTAATTAAAATACAGTATGAGCACAGACAGACCAGGTGTTTTTTTTTCCTCTTTAAATACTTTTTTTTCATAATGCCAGATTTTTTTATAGGTTTAAGGGGGGGTTGAGAAGCACTGCACTAGAGCATCCCTTCATTCAGACACAGTGGAAGATCTGATAAGAATCAGTGTAGAGGGGCAAGTCTGGAAGCTGTTGATGCTAGAGAGAGTGTGGCCAGCGGGTTTAGCCGAGGCCAAAGATCAAGAAGGACAAACTACAGGAGTTGATCATCCGAGGGGCATGTGACTGCAATGGAGGATAGTCCATAAGACATTGAGCCATGAGATGTTCAGTCTGACACCCTTCAAACACTTAATTTAGATTTAATTTTTATTTAATTTATCTTGACATGTTTTAACTTTAAGCACTTTAAGCACCAACACTTTTTCTGTAAGTTACCTTTCTTGTAGAATTGTGCTTCAAATAAAGAACATTATGTTGACCACATTGTTAGTTAATCGTTTACTAGTCAATATTGCCTATACGAAAATTTGGGTGCACCTAGCTTTTGTGCTGCACCAGTGCAACCAGTGCAAAAAGTTAGTCTAGAGCCCTGCTGTGAGAGGAGATCCCTCCTGACGGGAATCTCCCATGGAGAGTCGTCGAGGAGAAAAAGCAGGTCCGAGAACCATACTCGGCCCGGCCAGAACAGTGCTACCAGAAGTAGACTGACCTCGTCCCAGCGCACTCTCGCCAGAACTCCCGGGAGCAGAGCAAATAATGATGGAAGAGGGAAAGATGTACAGATGAATCCTCGGCCACGTCTGTACCATAGCATCCATAGCAACCCCAGTGGAGCTGGATGAACTAGAGAGTACCAGAGGGGACATTGCGCTGTGTCCTGAGTAGCAAAGAGGTACACCTGAGCCTGGCCAACACTCTCCAGATTCACTTCACCACCTCTGGGTGAAGCATCCATTCCCTGGGCCTCGGCCCCTGTCTCGACAGGACGTCTGGTCCCATAAACAAGAACCAAGGCTTCCTCCACATGTCTAAGGCACGTAGGCACCGCTGCATGACCTTGATCATGCAAAGCGAGTTTCCCCTTGGGGAGAACCCCTTGGTCTTGAGCCACCACTGTAGGGGTCTCATATACAGCAGGCCAATAGGTATTAGGTTGGACGCAGCTGCCATCTGACCGAGCAGTCTCTGATACTGCTTGACAGTTACTGAATTACTGCTACTGAATTAACAAAATTTTGCCATAAGTTAATTATATTGAGTCTACAATATAAATCTATTTTAGAAACTTAATTTCCTGTGAAGTTGCTTTGCAACAATTGTATCGTAAAAAGCGCTATACAAATAATCTTGAATTGAATTGAACAGTGAGTGACTGGCCTTCTTTCACTCCCCTGATTCGGACCTGATCTGAGACACGACCTGTTGTGTGAGCATCAGTTGCGGTTCAACTGACGCAGATCTAGAATGGGACGCAACCCTCCATCCTTCTTTGGAACTATGAAGTACCGGCTGTAGAACCCGGATTCTCGTTCGTGAGGAGGAACCTCCTTCGACGGCCTCCTTCCTTACGAGAGTATCTACTTCTCGTCCCTTATCAGAGCCTGCCCGGGGTCTACCAGAGTGGAAACCACCCCGTTGAATCAAGGCGGAGGAGAACCAAACTGGATTCTGTAGCCTCTCTCTACAGTGTGCAGGACCCATCGAGACACATTTGGCAGTAGTTTCCACGCAGCCAAGTAGTGTACTAAGGGAACCAGTCTCTCGAGCCTGGCCTCTGGTGTAATCAGAGCGGCTAGTTCGGTGCCCTGTAACGGCATACCGGCAGGGAACTGCCGACCTAGCTGCTCTAGAGACCCCTGAAGGGGTGGCGAGCATCTCAGCTCCGCTACGTCTCCGGGCGGAAAGAACTTAGATGTGTGCTCGCTGGAGATCGCTGCGCCCTGGCACACCGTATGTGGCAGGTTTGGCAGACCGATCTCCTGAGGGCACTAAAGAGAGACGGGTACTGTGCACTGCGGTGAACTCCGCTCTTCCCCAGGGGGGCTATCCTCGTAGGCACTGAGCCACAAGCATCAGGGCCTCTTGGCCTAGGAGCTCTTCGCCTAAAGGACGGACCGCAGATCCGGCTTAGGCTTCGAGGCCCCTGACGTGGGGGGGCCAATGGCACGGGGCGGTCTCCTTGGTGGCACGGAGAGACAGATCAGCGGTTTTGCAGAGTTTTTTGTTGTCCTCTGCATTAATTTCCTCGCCCTCATCGAGCTCTTTGAGCAGGTCAGCCTGGTATGCCTGCAGCACCGCCATGGTGTGCAGACACGAACCAGCCTGACCTGTCGCCGCATACCTCTTGCCCACCAGCGCTGAAGATGTGAGTGGCTTGGAGGGCAAAGTCGGAGCCTTCAGAGACGACGCAGCGTCAGGGGACAGATAGCTCGCGAGCGTCTGTTCCACCTGAGGCATCGCTCTGTAACCGCGCTCACTCATCCCCCATCACATTACCGTAGTAATCGGACGAGGGGACAAAGAGTGCTTTGTTTTATTTGCTGGGTCTGTGTGCATATCTTGTGCAACGATGCTCAGAGCAGATATAATATACAGCTCTCAGACAGAACAGGCAGGTTTATGATGAATGACAGAGCAGAATAACGATGGAGTAAAGTGTGGATGCGTTGTCCTTGAAGGACGTTCAACTCATCTTTCCTTTTTTTGTATTATACTTATCCTATCATTTTAAATGACAGACTGTGTCAAATTAATTTATTTTTCACTGCTGCAATTTTCACTGTTAACAGCAAGATGTTAAATTAATTTAGTATTTAGACAAGACTAATAAAATAGCTATTAGGCTAAACCTAATTTTTTTCCCTATTGTGTTGTAGGCTGAATGTTAGGCTAAACTAATTGTATCCTGACAAGACGAATAAAAATAAGGATTACAATTTTTGTATAACTTTTTTTCTCTCTGTGACACTTTTTTCCGTGTTCCATGTTATTGACATTTTTCTGTCAATAAATTCAAGACTCTTGACAAGACGAATAAAATAAATACAATTTTGTGCAGACTAAACTTTTATTTGCTAGCCTATCTCTGTCTTTCAGTAGAAATGTGAACAAACAGTGAATATATCGCGGGAGCGGGTGGGTGCGGAATAAAACCTTGCGGGAGCGGGACTAAAAAAACAGTCCCACACAGACCTCTACGTCACAGATCAGATTTCATTTATCACGTAAAGAGAGATGACTGACATTAAATTGTTAAATAAATAATAAAAAATGCTTGTTGGGATGTATCTTTGTATTGCATTAATTTAATAATAAAAACTATTCACTATTCATGACGTCATCAGGGAATAATTCCTCTGTAAGAACAAGCTGTTTGGAGCGTCTGGTGCCTGTATGCACATAAACATCACTGATCCTCACAAACTTCTCCAACACACACAAGCATCCGTTATAAAACACTCACTGTATTTTGACACTCGCGTGAATATACTGAGCTGTATTCAAGCAGAAATATGAGTGAGCCAAGAGCGCACATACACGGTTCGTTTGCGCATCAATTATAATGGACATAACGAACGCCTAATGCACGATCCTGTATGTCACTGTAATCAGCTTTACCTTGATTAGAATAGTCGTCCATCAAAACGTTGGTGTGACACTGGCTTCTTTTATTCAGCTGAGAGCTGTAGTTTGCTCATACAGAGTTTTTGAGCCACCGTTCAGTCTGTATTACACACGATGAGATAGGGCTGTGCGATATGACGATATATATCGGATAGACGAAATAAAAAGTCTATCGTTTCATATTATGTTCTATCGTTTATATCGTGGTGTCGCAAAATACATTGTTTCCGGTAATACCTTTTCATCATTTGGGTGACTGCGATCTTTATATGCCGCCCACCAAGCGGTGTGAAGGGGAGACAGACGCAAGTGGAGAACGACCAGCTCATTCCTAAACGAGGGACTGCATCTGTAGCATGGTCGCGCGTTTTTAAGCACTGCAGTTTTAAAACAACCGATTTTAAGCCGTTGAAGATCAAACAACAGACCTATATGTGTGCGCCGTCAAACACCTCCTATGTGCCGTCTCTTTCTGTGTGAGAGGAGCGTGCGTTTTCTTTTTTGCCGACTTTGAATAATTACATAAACACACTTATATGCGTCAGAATCCCCGTCTTTGCAAGTATCCTCAAACACAGCGATTTAGGTCTTAAGAGCGAGTAAACGGCAGAAAGAGAAAATGCAATTTAACGGTGTATTAGATCCGGAATTCAGTCTTAAAGGGGAAGCTGTCCAATATTCGTTCTGTCTGCCATTCATATTAATCATAGCACACTGCTAGAAAATCTCTCACTGCTCTTGACTAAATCACTTTTGTAACTTTAATGAGAATAAATAAAAAATAACAATGATAATGATATATTTATAATATGTATAGGATACATAATACACGTGTTAATTATATATATCATAGATAGATAGATATAATTAACACAGTGAAGACTAATTACTTTACACAATGTATGTAGTGTTTCTTATTTATTGTATTTTTTGTCCTATTTGTCCTATTGCAATTAGTTTCTTATCCTTATTTCATCACTGACTGTTTATTATCTTCAGTGAGGTTAAGTTATGTTTTCTCTCTCTCTTTAGGCTTGTATTAGTTTGATATTGACATTGGTGACAAGGATTATGAAAATGATATGGTATTAAAGATTTTAATATAATAAAAACCTTTTTAAAAGAAAATAAATCACTATATCGTGATATATATTGTTATCGTGATATAAAATTTGTCATATCATGATATAAGATTTTGGTCATATCGCCCACCCCTACGATGAGAAACGTTTTGCTGCTCCGAAACACAGAATACGTAGAGAGGTGGTACTGTTATTTATTTATAGGCTATATATTTTTTACATTACTTAACATATGAGTCATAATGTTAGTGAATATATTATATTGTAGTTTTATCTCTCTCCACCCTAGTTGAGAACCAGTGCCACTGACCTAAAGTGCGATCTTCCAGCATTGCCTTCGCGAGCGATCTATTAGGCATCCCTGATCTAAGTGATAATGTTTAAAAAAAAAACATTTGTTTCTCATTTATTTGGTTCCACAGTATTTGCTGAATTTAATTTAATTTAAACAGTGCTTGACGCCGAATTGCCGCTGATATGAAAGTCAAAGTAAACCGCGTATGGCGCTTACAGGGTATTTAAAAAGGAAAGCGAGGAAAAGAGGGAAAACTCAAACGACCCCCACCACGGTATAACCGGTGTGACAACACGTCAATTAACCGGTGGGAAAATTTCCTCACTGTCACAACCCTACTTTCCACATCAATCTCCTCAGAGGAAGATATGAGAAGCGCCGAGCCAGCTGCCCGAAGGGAAGTATCCGCATTGCTGGCTTCCATATAAGATCTGATGGGTGAGGACGGAGATAGAGACTCACTCGTCTCCAATCCCTCCATCAGATCTAACTGCGAACCCCACGAGCGCAGGCGCCACTCTGCCTCGGCGGTAGCGGGACCGGCACCGTGGGGAGCACTCGTGAAGACTCCCCTCTCATCAGACAGAGCCTTCCGGGAGCAAAGTAAATGCAGTGGGAGAAGCTCGCAATGTGGGACTCAGAGAGAGCCGACTCAGCGTGCTTCGCTCCCAAACAAACCACACACAGGCTGTGTGTATAACCTGCAGACATGTAACGTTTGCAGGGAGGAACACACCGCCTGTAATGTGCTTCGTTTCTCTCGCCCTCTAAATGCTTAGCCTTAAGCTGGCTTTTAGACATGATTGCAGATAGACAGACAACACAAAATAAGACAGACAGTACACAGAGCGCTAGCTGAATGACAGAAAGCTGACGCTGGTCAGCTGGTCGTTACGTCACCTCGCCCGTGACGTCCCGCCATCAATTAAGACCAATTATACGTGTATTCAGAGCTGGTCACGCTGATGGCGTTTCCTAAGCATCTCCGGACACAGCTTGAGTTCCTGAAGAGGAAAGTAAATGTGCTGAATATGGGTTTAGCCTGTTTGCCCATCGCATACAATAGTGGATTCACCTGTACATCACCATGTTCTTTGTCGAGTTTCATTGCAAACCTGAAAAGTGCAAAATGCTGCCTCCATGCCTGCCAACTTGATGACTGCGAAATCGAAAGCTTCGGGCACGTGAAACTTGGACATTTTATTCCATCCTCCTTCACCGATCACAGGAGTTTGCGGAGAACTTTTATTTCTGACACGTCATGATAAACGGAGCAGACAACTCGGTGAACTCGGTCTAAACTTTATTAACATGCACGCTCGTAGAACAAACACTCTCTCTCTGCCTTCAGTGACAGCCTGCATGCACTGGCACCGCCCCTGTTGCCCAGCAACCCTGGACCTCGACACAGAACAGCCAATCAAAATAAAATGTTCACAAACGTCTTGAAAAAACCTAAATAAAAAAAATATAAAAATTACAGATGCACCGATTGCAAATTTCTTGGCTGATTCCGATTTCCGATTTTTTTGTGAGTCTGACCTGCCGATGCCGATTTTTGCCGATTCCAATTTTCTTTCTAAGAACTATAATTGACAGCATATACAAACAAAAATCTATGCAAATATCAACGAAAAATTATTTACATAATAAAATAAATTATTCAAAATTACAATTCCCCCAATCTGGACTGAGTTACAGATTTTCTCTCACTTAAACAACTCTCAAAATAAAGTGCTCTGTTACTGGAAAGAGGAAGAATGAGTTGCTTTATGTAACAAAACAGATGTAATTTCCCACTGTTTATAAATGGTAATTTCTTTCCCCTAAGCTTATTAAATGTGTCATCTTTTACGTCAAATTCTTACTTTGTTTCAATTAATTCCATTAGAATAATAAGAAACTGTAGAGTTGTTACCATTCAAATGAAGTTAGTATTAATAAACTATCTTTCCACTGCTGAGGAAACAGAAGCTGCATCTGAAGTGGTATTAGATGCATTTACACAGACAGTTTGATGAAGCCGAGGTGCTATAATTGCATTTACACTGCTAAATTTTAAATGCATAAATAATTTTATAAGATTCATGTTTTACATATTTTTTTAAACATACAAATAAATGTTGAAAAAATGCAATGGTATTTTTAAATATGACTAAACCACCAGTAGGCGGCAGCAAATGTCTGTTTTAATTTAAAACATAATGTTTTAATGAGCGAGTCATTTATTAATTCATTCAACCGATTCATTCAAACGGCTGATTCATTCAGAAACAAGTCCATTGGCTGTCCTTATGAATGGGCCACTGAATCAATTGACTCACTCAATTCATTAAAAAATGTGGATTCATTCAGTAAAGAAACACTGCTGTGTGTTGCTAAGAGACACACAACAGTTCTGCTGTGGCTTTGATAGCATCTATTTTCTTCTGCGGAATTGACCAAAGACATATTTTTAATAAAGCCATTACAAAGGTAAAAAAGCCCCTTTAAATCACTTTAAGGTGTCAGATATCACCTCATAATGGGAAGGGAAATTTTTGATCAGATGGTGCTCATGAAGTTTTTGACTGTGCTCCTAAACTTTGTAACGGATCATTACACTTTGAAGCTGTCCAATTTTTATTTACACTCTCACCTTCAATGAACAAATGAATAAAGTAAACAACACATTATCAAACCAATTTATTATGATAATTATCCTTATTTATTTATCTAAACGAAAATCATAAAAGATGATGGGGAAAAAGGCGTGGTCTGGAAACGGAAGAGAGAGAGAGCCAGGTGGAAATGGCGGAAGTGAGTTGCGGTGCAGTTGCGTGCAAATTGGGGTCGTCTTTGGAGAAGAACCGTTGTCGTGTGAGTTTCAATCCTTGGGGAATACACCAGGAAGATCGTGTTGGTATCTTTGGGTGTATCAGTCTCGGCACAAGGAGAAATTGAGGCAATCGAAACGGAAAACACCGGAGTTGATCTGCACGCCAAACGGGTTTGGGTTTTTTACTTCTACTCCCTTTTAACTCGACTGCTGGCCAAGTTATTCTTGCGCGCAATCAATCCTTCTTTGAATCTCAAAATAAGGAAGAGATCAAAAGGTACTATTTCTATGCTTTTAAAGCTGTTGTCGACCCCGTATCCCTTCATAACAATTGTACGTCCTATCAGTAGACGAAAGAACCCAGCTATAGCCTATATATCATTTGGTCTTTGAAACTTTGTTTGATTATAAATACTTTTATTTTCGTCATTATGAAACTGTGATCCAAAGTATTTTTGCATGGGGATTGTTGTCTAGGAATGCCCCGAAATAATTGTTTTGTTAATTGTATGCATGAAAGAATTGAAATAATAATTTACATGATGAATTTGATTTTGGAGAGTCCTTTATTTTGGTAAGCGCTGGGTGGGGTCTTTATACATATGCATATATTTGGTGACAGTTATTTAGACTGTCTGGTGCCCGAATGAACACTTTAAATTGTGTGGCCACGCTACAACTTTTTAGGACAATTTTTTCACAAGTGCTCCTAAAACAAAAGTAATCGTAGACTACACAGTCCCTGTAGACTACACCACTGATATTATTATTATTATTATAACTTTTTTTATCTGGGTTTACACATCATATTGTCACTTAAAGGTGAGGTATGTCATTTTTCAAAAACGCTTAAAAAAACTGAGTCAGAGCCGAGTACCAAACAAACTTGTAGCCATTCAGCAGTAAGCGGCATGTCTACTCATGATGTGGAGGAGAGTGTGTTCAGTGAACATCCGAGCCGAGCGACAAAAAGATAGAGATGGCGGATAAAAAACAAAAGAGGAAAATGTCTGCGGAACGATAAGGCAAGGACCCCTGGGGACCCGTGTAAATATTGGTTCAGCTTTCCAGTGCTGGAGAGAACTCAAGTAGCAGAAGGTCTGCGATAGGACGCCGAAGTTGCTTTGTTTCTTGATAGGTGAGGAACCGCAACAACTAAAGTCAGCCTACACTGGATGCGATAAAGCAACCGTTGAAAATCATTTGAAATTTGTGTCAGCACGTCATAAATAGAGCGAGGCAGCAGTTTTCTGTCAGATTTGTCGTGTCGAACCGTGCAGCATCCAGTGTAGACAGCATCACTGATTATAATGACTTCTATAGTATTTTGTTGCGCCGCTTGCATCCGGTGTAGACACGGTGTAACATTGGTTTTGCTTTGTTTCACAGAACTAATCGTTGCCTGGGTTGCGTAGGTTACGAATGTGTGGGGCGGAGCTATAAAAATAGGGGTGAGACACTTTTGGGGTAGGGGCGTGTTTGTTTTGGTGATTTCAAATATCAACACTGGCTTCCAGAAATCGCTTACCCCACCTTTAAGTAAATAAAATTAATAAGCTGGTTATTATTTAGGCCTATATTCTTTTAAAACATATATGCTTATTTGCGATGCTGTAATGATATTTTGCATCACATGTGGGCCCGGAAGACAATTTTCTTTTTTAAAATATTTTGCTCATTTGCTGTCTGATTTAAGTGGAACAAATTTATGTTAGGGCGAAAGTGAAAATCTATTTTTTTTGATGTACCCTAACCACTGAATATAGACTATGAAGCTTTTTAGGCTATTTTTTTTGCAGCTTTTACAGTAACATTTATACAATTATTATCTTATTTGATATTGACAAGCTTCATCACTTACTTGAAAGTAAAACATGTAAATAGCAAGTAGTAGAACATTTACATGGCTGTTCTAATGTTAACTTAAATAAATGTGCACTATATTAGGCATATATCTAAGTGTTTGTGGGGAGTATGGAAGCCATAGTGCTTTGTCAAAATATTCAAGCCCTTTTTTCCCTTATGTTAAACTACTTTGACATTTTCCACATCAGTCTACACATTATATACCATAATGAAAAGATTTGAGAACTTTAATTATAATAAAAAAAAAAAAAAACTAATTACATTGTGTAAGTATGCCCCTTTCCTGGGATACTTGAAATTTAGCTCAGGAGCACTCCAATATCGCTTGTAGATGTTACTACACTTACTACACGAGTGGAGCTAACCTATGGCAAATTCAATTGAATGGGTGATTCGGAAAGGCACACACCTCTCAATAAAATGTCTGACAGCTGAAAATGTATATCAGAGCAAAACCCAAGCCCTGAGCTCAATAGAACTGCCTGTCGAGCTCAGAGAAATAATTGTGTCAAGAAACAGATCTGGAAAAGAGTTAAAAAAAATTGCATTGAATGTTCACAGAAACATAGCCTTCATTGTCCTTAATGGAAGAAGTTTGGAACAACCAGAATTTTTCCTTGAGCTGGCCTCCTGGCCAAACTGAGCAATCTATGGAATGGGCCTTCTAGGGCTGTGCGATATGGCCAAAAAATGATCATGGTATTTTTTTTTTATATCAGTCGATTATAGATAATTATCACGATAAATGTAAAATCTTTATTTTCATTTTCCTTAACAAAATACATATCTAAATAGAAAAATTAATTTCTTCGTTTCTGCATGTTCTAATGAGTGATATTGTTTAAAATCAAGAAACCGGTTTGGGTTGCCTGAAAATATTATTATTATTAATAATAATAATATCACTTTTTTGTCTCTTAGAAATGCACAGTTGATAGAAGCTTGAGTTAGGATGCAGAGATAATTTTTTATTCGTTATCAAAATTAGTAATATCTGTACAAATTGTGGCAACCTCAGTTTTATATGGTTAAATGTATTCTGACCAAGTTTATTTTAAATTAAGCATAGGTGTCCCATAGTAGAATACATTTAAATCTGGATAAACACAGTTAAAACCATACATATAGCACCTCAATACCATGGTAAAAATATAACTATATGGTTTTTAGGTAGACTATTTGTATGAAAAACAGTGGTCTAAAATCATTCATAAATGCAAACATGCTATAGCTTAATCACAAATACATACTATAATTATATACCTTTACTCCTGTAATAAAATTAAATTGGAATATTCCACATTTCTGCCACAATACCATGGTGCAGTGAGTGTTACTACAGTAAATCCATGGTAAATGATGGCGATGTGTAGATTCAAAAGTCTTCTGACTGTCTCATTGCACACAGTGTTTCTGCTGTTTGGCTCTAAACTAGTGATCGACCGATATTGATTTTTTATAACCGATACAATACCAATTATTTGCATGTTTATGTACCCGATAACCGATATGCAGAACCGATATTTATTTACTGTTATAAAGTAAATAAATAACAGATTGAATTAAGTCCATTCTTCGCTTTGGTTTTTCCTCCTTTCAGTCATCTTAACAACAACAAAAAACTGTTGAAAATTAACATTCCTTCATGTAAATGTAATCTTCAAATTACAACAATAAAAACATTTTATTTATAAAAAGCATCATCAGCAACACTGATATTAACAGTAAGCAAAATAATGTCTAATGTTTTCAAATGGAGAAAATAAAGGGCAGGAGTCGTATCAACTTCATTTTAAACTACAGTTTTAGGTTTATAAGCTGTTTAATAGACTAAAGAGTGAATAATAATTAACTGGATAATGTTAATTCACTGAATAATATTCTCTGGAATATTACAAACATAACAAACAAAACAGCGTATTTTATTGCATTTCTTAACTGGCATGTTTTATCAGAATTATTAAAATGTTTGTGTCATTCTAAATTATGAAAACTGCTGATAGTGTGGTTTATCTATGCATTTACACAGAACTATACTCAAACTGCGATCGCTTGTGGAGAAAATAAATAATTAATTACGATAGAGATGTATTTATTTAGATGTTTATTGGTGAAATAATGGTTCTATAGTAAATTTTAATATAATTTAGCGTGTTTCAAACAAGTGAATCTTGTTAAAAGTTACATGCGGTTGCCGTGCTGGAGCTTTTCCCGAGCATCAACCGCTGAGTGAATAGTGCCCACTGCTCCAAGTGTGTGTGCACTTGGATGGGTCAAATGCAGAGAACTAAATTTCACTGCTGGTTATACTCTGTATAATTATGTATGTGACAAATTAAACATTTTAACAAAAAAACAAACTGATATCCGATTATGCTTAAATATTAAATATTGGGAAAAATATCTGTAAACCGATATATTGGTCGATCTCTACTCTAAACTAGTTTAAATCACAGAGTGATTTGTGTTCATTGCTGAATTCAAGCATTTCACTCTGGAGTCTGGATCTCACAGCGCTGTTTATTGCTCATTAGTAAACGCATCTGCTCGTGCCATGTGGCAGTTTGAACTTTGATCCGAGCAGATAAACGGTCCGTGTGGCACGATCATAGGCGGAAATCCCGGGGGGGACAGGACCATGCTGTGTATTGTAAATAACAATGTTTTATACTTAAAAAAATTGAGTAAGTAGTAAAAGAACACAAACGGGGCAAAAATGTGTTTTAAGTTTAGAAACATTTTGAGTCTCCCCCTCCCTTGCCAAAGAGTGCTTTGGTCCAAATGCCTGCTTTCCTCTTTTACATCGCACTCACACACAAGTCCGTTGAGAGAGAACAATGTCAAAATTGTATTTAAATTACTTTGCGGGGTGTTATGATCATGCCATTTTGGCTATATGGGGGGGAGGGGTGCTCAATGTCTGATTTCACGTGGAACTACCTGTTTTCTCTCAATAAGTTAATATACAGCCTATTAAGATAATGTTGTAAATAAGAATCTGAAAAGAAAGAAGCCTTTAATAAATATTTTTTACGTGCGTAAATCCAACCACCCCTATAGATTTAAGTTTCACTTAATCCAACATCTTGGCAGCAAGGATTTAAATCTTTATCAAGACAGTGAAAGACTGGATTTTTTCGATCAGGTAGGGTATAAGATTTCAAAATATTTCAGCCGGTTTATATATATATCGTGTATATATTATTTATCTCGTATGATATTTTCTCTTTGGTGATGTGTTTACTCACAAACTTGACACAAACTGATTCCAGCTCTGCCTCTTTGCCTCAATTATATACTGTATCTACATGCTTACGCTTGGCAGATTTTTGCTTTGATAAGATTTTCAGCAGTTGGTTGTTTATCACATATTTTTACAGCTTTTTCCCATCCCTCAATACGATTTTTACACTTGTCACCAAACCATGGATTTTGTCTTTTGAAGTGTTTTGTAGATGTTTTTGATATAGTCTTATCAGCTACCGTGAGTAGTGTATTTGTGAACCATTTTATAGAATTTTCTTGATCTTCAGTTTTGTTGTTGAATCTCTCATAGCAGAGGGCTTGGAAAGCATTCCAGTTTACTTTCTGAAGTTTACATCTCTGAGGTCTTTGCTGAGTTTCTTCTATTCTTGAAGTTATAATCAAAGGGAAGTGGTCACTCCCACACAGATAATCCACACAAGCCATGCAATATCAGTAATTCAGGGTCACAGATAGTTAAATCTATGGCAGAGAAAGGTCCGTGGCCTGGATAAGGAAAGGTATGAGATCCATAATTTAGTAGGCACAAGTTATTTTCAATAATAAACTTTTTTATCCTTTTCCCCTTTGCATCAACGTGTTTCCCTCCCCACAGAGGTTTGTGACTATTAAAGTCTCCCAAGAGAATATAAGGTGCTGGTAACTGTCCAACAAGTCTGTCCAAATCTTGATGTGTGAGAACAAAATCAGAGGTATATAGATAGAACACAAGGTATAGCTTTATGTAGTGTTAAATGAACTGCTGCTGCCTGAAGGTTCATATCAATTTCAATGTGACTATGAATGACATCATTCCTTATTAATATAGCTGAGCCACCAGATGGGCATTGGATATTTGGGCCATACACATTAAAAAAGGAAAAAATATTGGGGTAATTGGGGAAATTTGGGGTAAGATGGGTCTCCTGGAGGCAAAAAGCCAGAGGGTTCAACTTTGCAGCTAGACATTGTAATTTGGCTAAATTGTCTTTAAGACCACGTAGGGATGCGCGGTATACCGGTACTGTAAAATTACTGGTATCTCTTATATTTCAAACGGTACGATATCATAATTTTGCACAATTCGGTATTTCATACGCTGCTGTTCCAAAGTTCACCTGTAGGTGGCAGTGCTTCTCAAATTGCTGCGCATCCGGTAAATGTGACAACAGAACAAGTGAACAACACGATGGATCAAACAGATTAAACTATTAACGTGCCCGAAACAAATAAAGAGAACACTAGAAATTAAATATGGCATTACTTTGCATACAAAACAGATGATAAAGGTGAACAAGCTGACCACAGGAGGCAAGACATCCAATCTGGCTAAGCATTGGTCGCTTGCTCATCCTGATCTTTTCTGAGAATTAGAGATCGACAGGTTAGTAAGTGCATCATAAATTCATAATTGTACGTTTTATTCACAACTTTTTTGCGTGTTTGAAAGGCTTTCCGCTTAAATGTTTCATTCAACGGTGTTCAGACGTGCGCTTTTTCTGAGCCTGTACACCTGAAGAGCGCGCACGGAAAAGCCTGTCTAACAGCGCCTGATAACTGAACCAAGTTATCTTTTGAGCCAATACTGTCAAAACACACAAGGTTTATGTATAGACTCAGTTGGTTATGTCTAAAATTAATGTAAACAGCTGAGACAAACGGATGCGCGCCTGTGTATTAGAAACACGCGCATGTCTTAAAGGGACAGTACAAAAAATGCAGCCGACTGTAATTAAAGGGATAGTTCAGCCTAAATTGCATTTCTGACATTAAATTTACTCACTTACATGTTGTCCCAAACCTGTATTAATTTCTTTCATGTGCTGAACACAAAATAAAGTATTTTGAAGAATGTGGGTAACCAAATAGTTGCTGGTCCACATTGACTTTGATAGAAAGATAAAAATACTATGTAAGTCACTGAGAACCAGCAACTGTTTGCTTTTCCACGTTCTTTAAAAAAGCATTTATGTTCAGCAGAAGAAAGAAACTCACTCAGGTTTAAAACTTAACTTGAGTGAGTACATGGTGTAATATAAAACATATGAATCGACAGAATTATTATTATTTAATGCTAACAACTACAAAACATAAAGAGAAAAAATAACTTGTTACTTTTGACAGAAGAAATAATACAGCTGTTTTAATAGGAAATCAATCTATATAGTGTTTTATTTTTATATTTGTTCATTCAACTTCTTGAATGCTCCTGCAAAATATGCCTATTGTACCTGAAAATAAAGCACTGTATGTTTTATTTGTATATTATGTGTATTTGTAATGTGTATCTTTGATCTTATTTTTAATAACAAAGATAAAACAATGACAAAGATTTTTATCTTCCCCCACTTTGGCCTAAATATCCACCATATGTTTTTATATTTTGTAACCTTGAAAGGATTTGTCTTTATAATAGGGAAATTATTTTGGCTGCACTGCTCAGACAAAATAGTAAAATCAACATGACAAAGAATCGTGAAATTGTGATATTTCTAAAAAAAATGTGATATGATATTTTTGCCATATACTTTGAATGTTAGAATAACACTATAAAGAAACATTTGTTATAATGCATTAACAGCATTGACATTGTTATAGCACTTATAAATGTGGGTCAATAAGTATTTATAAATTATAAATGTAGGCTACCAATATATGTTTAGAATGTTAACATTACTTTATGCATTAAACACATAGCTAACATTAACCAAGATTAATAAATACTATATATACAGTGCTCAGCGTAAATGAGTACACCCCCTTTGAAAAGTAACATTTTAAACAATATCTCAATGAACACAAAAACCATTTCCAAAATGTTGACAAGACTAAGTTTAATATAACATCTGTTTAACTTATAACATGAAAGTAAGGTTAATAATATAACTTGGATTACACATTTTTCAGTTTTACTCAAATTAGGGTGATGCAAAAATGAGTAAACCCCACAACAAAAACTACTAAATCTAGTACTTTGTATGGCCTCCATGATTTTTAATGACAGCACCAAGTCTTCTAGGCATGGAATGAACAAGTTGGCGACATTATGCCAGATCTATCTTTTTTCATTCTTCAAGAATGACCTCTTTTAGAGATTGGATGCAGGATGGAGAGTGATGCTCAACTTGTCTCTTCAGAATTCCCCATAGGTGTTCGATTGGGTTCAGATCAGGAGACATACTTGGCCACTGAATCACTTTCACCCTGTTCTTCTTCAGAAATCCAACAGTGGCCTTAGATGTGTGTTTAGGATCATTGTCATGTTGGAAAAGTGCACGACGACCAAGGGCACGGAGTGATGGTAGCATCTTCTCTTTCAGTATAGAGCAGTACATTTGTGAATTCATGATGCCATCAATGAAATGCAGCTCCCCGACACCAGCAGCACTCATGCAGCCCCACATAAGGACACTGCCACCACCATGTTTCACTGTAGGCACCATGCATTTTTCTTTGTATTCCTCACCTTTGCGACGCCATACAGTTTTGAAGCCATCAGTTCCAAAAACATTTATCTTGGTCTCATCACTCCAGAGTATAGAGTCCCAGTAGTCTTCATCTTTGTCAGCATGGGCCCTGGCAAACTCAAGGCGGCCTTTTTTGTGCCTGGGCTCTAGGAGAGGCTTCTTTCGTGGACGGCACCCATGCATGCCATTCCTCTGCAGTGTACGCCATATTGTGTCACGGGAAATAGTCACCCCAGTTTGGCTTTCTACTTCTTTAGATAACTGCAGTGAACTTGCATGTCGATTTTCTTCAACCCTTCTCATCAGAAGACGCTCCTGACGAGGTGTTAACTTCCGTGGACGACCTGTACGTCTCTGTGAGATGGTTGCAGTTCCATCTTTTTTAAATGTTTGTACCACTTTTGCTACAGTATTCTGACTGACAAGTAAAGCTTTGCTGATCTTCTTGTAGCCTTCACCTTTCTTGTGTAAATAAATAATTTTCTTTCTCGATTTTCTTTGACATTTCTCTTCCATGTGGTGCCATTGCTGAGAGCATGAAATGGGAAGGGGTTTTCTTTAAGTAACACCCTTTTATAGTCAATTGTCTGCTGAACACCTGTGTAATGAATAATTAGACTCACCTGTGGTTGAATTCTTGTTAAATTAGACATTTGTAGTCTAAAATTTAGCTTTTCTCCAGAGACTTTCAGTGGGGTGTACTCATTTTTGCATCACCCTAATTTGAGTAAAACTGAAAATTTTGTTCTCTAAGTTATATTATTAACCTTACTTTCATGTTATAAGTTAAACAGATGTTATATAAAACTTAGTCTTGTCAACATTTTGGAAAATGTTTTTGTGTTCATTGAGATATTGTTTAAAATTGTACTTTTTAAAGGGGGTGTACTCAATTTACGCTGAGCACTGTAAGATGATCAATCACTTTAATTTTTTTCAGTTCACTTATTTTTTGAGTTTGGTTATTTGTCACTTATGGTATCGATTTAGTATCGATACCAAGGTATTACATTCTGGTATCGTACCGAAGCCAAAATTATGGTATCGAGCCATCCCTAAGACCATGGCAATTCCACTGTATTATATGCTTATCCAGTTATAATTAGATAGAACAAGAGGATGCCCCTTATTTCAAACATTTGGAGAGGGGCTATGTAAGGTCGATTTACAGTAGCTCAAAGGGAATAATTTATGATTTAATAGGGAATTTGGACAGAATCACTGTATTACTGCTGATCACTGAGTCGGCCAGCGATTCATTAAACGAGTCGGATAACATCAACTCTGCAGTGGATATTAAAATCCAAAATATAGTGAAAATACTATTAATTAGCACATTAACACGATCGGCAGTTTAAGACATTAATTTGTAAGCACAAAACACAAGATACTTTTTTCAATATAAGACTTTATTGGATAAATCTATAAACTAATCTAACACATAAACATACCTACTCACACATTCACACAAGTTGCAGAAAGAGAGAAAGTGAGGACAGATGAGTTTGACAAATGCGGGGACAGTCGTGGCCTAGTGGATAGAGCGTTGGACTTGTAATCCGAGGTTGTGGGTTCGAATCTCGGCTCCGGCAGGAATTGTCCATGACTGAGGTGAGACCCTTGAGCAAGGCACCTAACCCCCAACTGCTCCCCGGGCGCTGCAGTGTCGGCTGCACCCCCACTGCTCCAAGTGTGTGTGCACTTGGATGGGTTAAATGCAGTGAACACATTTCACTGCTGGTTATACTCTGTATAATTGTGTATGTGACAAATAAAGCTCATCTGAGCTTAATCTTAAAAAAAAATTCTTAAGTTTAAGAGAGTGAAAATGTGAAATCCAAAGTTTTCTAAAATGTATATTAAATGCACCAGTTCAGCTAGAATCTGGAGATACTTGCATTTCTTGTTTAGGGGGTTCCCTTGTTGTAGTTGCAGAAAGGGGTTTCCCAAGTTTGTTGATTGGTCGGAAGTCCAATTGCCGTTCGAAGTGACGTCTTGGGAAGCCATTGGTTTGGTGTTGGCTGAAGATGTGGAGTTGTTGGTCGAAGTTTTGATTATCAGTCACATGGTCCGAATTTTCTGCTCTTGCAGAGTATAATTTTGGACATGATATCTATATCAAGAATATAATATATTTTACAAAGTATTGATTGATGGAAACATTTAAAGCATGCATTTTCAAACTCATACGTACCCAACATGAATATAATCCTCTAAACTAGGGCTGTTAAAAAAATTTTTTAGGTAAAAAATAATTTTAGGTGTCCCTCAGGCAGCTTTGCACACAAAATGCGATGACGAGGTGTCGTTGCATTTTAATGCTTTTTTTAGCCTGTCCAGAGACGTGCTGTTTGAGCTATGTGCTCTTTTCCTAAATGCATTACTTACATTTCACAGGTATATTCTCCATCTGTAAATGTTAGAAAGCCATGGAAATATTTCCATTTTGCTGCAGACATGCACGATTCTCCGCTAAACTTCACAGACTTGGTTCTGAACGAGCGCCGCTTCGCGTATGCGCACCAAACTGACAGAGCGCAATAACTCAGCCGATTTTGCTGAAATGTTTGTAGTTGGACATTTTAAACCTACAAGTAAGTGTATTTGTATGATAGCACTAACTATAAAGTGACTGTAATGGGGTAATCAAAATAGCCTTTTTACTCATTTAGCCTAGTCTGTGCTTTTTTATTTATTTATTTTTTGTTTAGTAAATTTAACTTTGCTTTAAAAGCATTATTTTTGTTTTTATATTGCAATGTTACAATGTTAGAATGTAATGTGATTTTAACCCATTTTGCACATTATATATGCTTACATGGTTACATTCACTTTATTTATTTGTTTAATCCAAAATACAGAGATATGTACCATATACCGCAAATCAGCCAAAAAAATACAGAGATATGAATTTATGCTCATATTGCCCAGCCCTAATTTGAAGAAACGTGCATTTGGTAATATTTTGCTCGATTCGCCCTCTTGTGGCCTCATGAGAGAAGCCAAAAGCTTTTTATTTTCCTAAATGAATTTATGCCTTTTAAATTCGAATATAATTAGAATTTCTATAATCATTTGGTAAAAAATTTGAATGTAGTTTTTCAGCCAATTTGACAGCCCTACTATAAACTATTATATAGTTATTCAAAATACATACACAATGAGTGATTAGGACATGATAGTCAAATGTGTGGGTTACATACATAATATGGAGTTATGCATATAAATGATTAGTTGCTCATAAGTCCTTTTAGCATCATTTAAATGCATATATCGTTCTGTGAACGTGAGGATGTGCTTTGTGAGGAACAAAAGGTCTAGAAGGAACCTGGTCTTTGTCCTGGGAGGGGAAACCAATCTGAGGAAGTCTTTAGCTCGTGATTTCTATCACAGATTTACATGTGATGGTCATGCTGTGCATCTCTTTTACCATTAATCTTTTGCCCCAAATTTGACAATCTCCTTCCTGAGTTGGAATTATCAATAAGTGTTCTTTTGTTTAATGTTGAAAGCTGTTTGAAGCTGCTAGTTCGTTAGGCTCACTTCAGACTCGTGGCGCCAAGGTATCATGGACAGATTTATGACTTTGTCTTGTTATCCTGGGCCTCTTTGTGGAATTTGACTCTTGGGTTGTTCCAACACCAATCTGATTGAATCTTAAATTGTCTGATTCGCTCTGCTACCCTACAGCTACAACTACGAGAATACATATCTTTAATTTCAATGTCTTTAGAAGAATCCATCTTCTTATCTTTACTTTCTTGACTTATCTTGGGGTTTTGGGATCTTGACTTCTTTTGTCCTTTTGACTGGTTTTTGTCAGCTGATGAATTCGCCTGGACTGAAGTGATATTGTCTGGGTTTGATTATATACAGTCTTATTTTTTGTTGAATTTGAAAACTTGGTGTCTTTGATAATTTGAGATTTTACACTTATCAAATCAAGTGTGTTTGGACTTCAACAGTTCGTAGTTGTGGTTTCACAATGGCTGCAGAATTTTTTGCAAAATTGAAGGTATGGAGTCCTTGAACTAATCTTCGGGCTTCCAGATAATTCACTTTTGTTTACACATTTCATCTTTAGGATTTCTTTCTACTTAAGCAGAAATAACCAGGCTTTGAAGGAAGCTGAGTGTTCCCCTGTGCAATTGCTACATTTAGGTGGCCTTTTGCAGTCTTCTCCATTTCTTTCCACTCCACAGATACAGCAAGTGGGTTTATTTTTACAGCCAGCTGATCCATGTCCAATTTTCTGGCAATTAAAACATAAATGTATATATTAGGTATAAATGTCAACTGAGATTCTTAAATATGCCATTTGAATCATTTCTGGATGCTGGTGTCTGTTGAAAGTTAAGATATAAGTTTCTGTCTTGATGATACATTCTCCTTTCTTGATCATAATCCTCTTCAAATCAATCACACATTGCGAGGTCAATTCGGCAGTTAATTTGCTCTCCATGTTCTCTAATTCTCTAGTACGAATGACTCCTCTACTGTTATGTAGAGGGATGATAAAAGGCTTTCATTGCCATGTTAGCAAGCACAGTTTTATGGAGTAAGTTTTCAGCTTGAACTTTCCTTGAGCATTCGACTAGAATCTGAATAGATCTCAGCTACTTAACATCCTTCACTGTCCCTGTTATTCCAGAAATTCCTTTTTGTATAGCAAACAGGGACAGCTTGGTAAGTGGCATATCAGGAGCCAGAGTCTCCAGAAGTATAAATCTCTTCCAGTTATCACTTTTGGAAGAAGAGTTATAATTATTTCCTAAATCAAAATCCAGGTCTTTTTCCCAACAATCGTCTTTTTGTGTGTTGTTGTTTTTTTTTGTTGCCATATTTATCTGTAGTTTTATTTAATCATCCCTACTCTTCACCCACCCTGGAGCCCAACAAGACATCCAGTAGCTTTGCATCAAAGATATAGGAATGGTATACTTGAGTAAGTAAATCAAATTATTATATTACTCAATTGACCCTCAGCCAACGCCTTCTGGAAATCTGCAAAGATTTATTAATGTAAAATTCCCAGGGCATGTCCTGACTAGGGCTGCTACTAACGTCTATTTTTATTTAGATTAATCTATCGACTAATTTATCAATTACTCGATTGATCTAAACGATTAATTTCCCACAAAAAAAAAATCTGCAATTTTACTTAAGAATATTTGATTAAACTATGTTATTAAACCAAATGAAATCCAAATGTCTATGAAATCCTTTTTTAAAGCAAAAGTAAAGTGCAACATGCAAGAAGCAAGTGTCCATCTTATAATCAAAATCACTGAAATCAAAGTTCAGTATTATAGTGTAAGAATGACAACATATCCACGTGTTCTAGTCTAATAACACAATTATAATCAAAAAAACTCTATTTAAAGGAGTATTTATCAGAAATATTATTTATCAGAATTTTTGTTAGGTGAAAAATGTCAATGTTCAGTATTTCTGAAAAAAAAAAAAATTATATATATATATATATATATATATATGTATTTATGTCCTCATTAATGAGACGGCAGATGCTGAAAACACCGCGAGCATCACACGCTCTCCAGTATGTATGTGTGCAGTAAATGAAACCGCACGTCTGTGTCATTCATTAACAGAGATGCAGAACATGCAGGATTCATATTTAAATAGTGTTTTTGCGGCTTAATATTTATAGATACTAGTCCATAGCGCGAGTCGATTTAAGTGTACTGACCTACTTTTGATTAATTCATCCAAACTTCGACAAATTACATGACATTCCGCGTTATACGGTAAATTCCATTATATGGAATTATATTATATCCATTATATAATCGGCCAGGCCGATAATCGGTCGACCCCTAATATATATATATATTATGGGGCAGTCGTGGCTCTAATGAATAGAGCGTCAGACTTGTAACCTGAGGTTGTGGGTTCAAATCTCGGCTCCGGCAGAAGGTGTTCATGACTGAGGTGAGACCCTTGAGCAAGGCACCGAACCCCCAACTGCTCCCCGGGCGCCGCAGTGTCAGCTGCTCACTGCTCCAAGTGTGTGTGCACTTGGATGGGTTAAATGCAGAGAACACATTTCACTGCTGGTTATACTCTGTATAATTGTGTATGTGACAAATAAAGCTCATCTGAGCTTAATAATTATTATTATATTAGGGGTGGCATGGTACACACGTTTTGGTACGTACCTCGGTTCGGGGGTCACAGTTCGATATGATTTCTGTACAACAGGAAAAAAAAAATCTACTATGCTCGGTTTCTTTTCATTTATTTTGAACAGACAGTAGTGCAAATTACAATTTTTTCCACCTAGATGTGAATATACTAAATATTATTACATTGTTATATATATATATATATATTAGGGATGGGTCACGATTTTCGAATATTCGATTAGTCGATTTAATTATAGAATATCGATTAGGTTGTGTGATTATTTTCTATAGGTGTACCCACACTGGGTGTTTTGAACCATCCCCGAGCCGCGTCTGAGCCCCAAAGCCCTGTTCGTTTGACTAATGTGATCGCTCCGTGCGGTTTGTTTAGCAGGCCCTGGCTTGGTTGTAAGAGGTGGGTCAGAGTGCGGTTCAGTTGGACTCGGGCGCGGCACACATAGTGTGAGCGCTAACCGCGCCAGAGCACGGAACTTCTGATACGTGCAGCCTGATTGCGTGAACAATAGACCTGTTAAGCAATATATGGTAAGAGGGCCGTTTGTTTCAGCATCCCAAACAGCTCAAAATAATAAACCATAAAGTTAGCAAAACGATGCACTCCACTGCGCTGAGCGAGAGCGCTTCTCTGCCACCTTCACGTGCTATCGGAAACGTCCTGCTTCCCACTTATGAAGTCGTGACGAGTTCGCTGCATTAAATTTTTTGGTTGAATGAATGTAATATTCCACTGGTTGATAACCATAAATATTTATGTAAAAAAAGATTTGTGCTGTTTTTCAGGTTAAATGTGAAGAATGACAGGTTGGATGCCACAGACTTTCTTTTTTATTGGCAGAGTATACAGGTGTAAATTTCACTTTAACTTCACGCAATGGAACATGATTGTATTATTGTAATTTTGACTTTATTCTTAAAATATGACATTAATCTTATTTATTTAGTTATTTATTTGAGAAAGATAAACTGATCAAACTTGCGCTGGACGCTTGGTATTTAAAAAAACAAAAACTTGAATTTAACAAACATAAAATGTTCCAATTATATTTCTGAATTAAATTAATAAATAAACAAAACGAAATAATGACCACTTTGCTATTAAAAACCAAAACGGAACTATTTTAATGGCAGCAACAGCAGCTTTGTAAGAGGGAGGAGAGACAGAGAGAGAGAGAGAGAGAAAGAAATGGGCTCTGGTCGGACTCAGCCGGAGAATTCTGATAAGCTGCAGGGATCTATATTCGTTCCCTCGTTTCAATTAAAAGTTCCCCGGACTAATTGTGAACAGATTGCACTCTCGTCTTCTTCCCGAGCATGTGAACATGTTCATTTAATATATGAAATAGGTTATTGTTATGAAGACAGATGTTAAAATTAATGTTCACATAATAAGTGCTGTCATTCAGGCTGTTCGTAGTAGAGGTCTGCTTCCCGACCCGAGCCCGCGGGTCCTGAAATACTTTCGGGTTTCGGGTCGGGTTAATGTTTAATGGATAGCTTCGGGTCGGGTTCGGGTTTGTAGCTAAACCAAAACTATATGCAGGCTACGCTGCTTTCATAGACACACGCACACACACATTATTGCACAGATATCAGAGATTGCGCAGTGCACAAACAGCACGGAAACTTTTATTAGTAAAATAGCTTCGATAGGCTACTGACTCGCAACGTTATATTTCTCTGCAATGAGGGGTAACATCGCTATTTTTGAAGTAACTAAGCCTCATTGCTTGTAGAGAGAGACGCGCAGATGCAGGTTCACATGCACGTGCAACTTTCATCCCTCTCTCTCTCTCTCTCTCTCTCTCTCTCTCTCTCTCGCTAATTCAAATAAATTATATATATATATAGGCCTATATATATGAAATAGGTTATTGTTATGAAGACAGACGTTAAAATTAATGTTCACATAATAAGTGCCGTCATTCAGGCTGTTCACAATATGTTTTAGCGCGTAATGTTTTAAGAATGATATTCATTATGTTGAATTAATACGTTTCAGCAATCATAAGTTACAACCATTAATTGGCTCAGGTTAAGATAGACTATTCTCTAATTAATTAAACTGTCTGTTATCTTACAGATTGAAAGCCTGAATAGTTTCTCTATCTCTCTCTCTCTCTGTGTGTGTGTGTGTGTGTGTGTGTGTGTGTGTGTGTGTGTGTGTGTGTGTGTGTGTGTGTGTGTGTGTGTGTGTGTGTGTGTGTGTGTGTGTGGGTACATGCGCGGGAGGGGTGCGATTTTCGAATAGTAATCGAATAATACCCAGCGATTATCGAATATTACTTTTGCTTAAAACGCCCATCCCTAATATATATATATATATATATATATATATATATATATAAATGGGTTGGGGCAGTGCGGCAGTCTATATTCGATGAGTATCAATTAATTTTATGATGCGCTTAATTTGTTCACCGAAAGGAAACTCAAATGGCAGAAAGCAACATCCTATTTGCTTTATTTTTTTGTTTCCATTGTGATTGTACTTAAATAAAAGCAGACCTTTATACAGTGATGCATTATTAATAAAACAACAAGTGTTTAAAGTTGATTCTGCTGGTATAAGGAAACAGTTGAAGTGATCTCGCCAGGGCGTGCGCACGCACGCACGCACGCACGCCCACACACACACACACACACACACACACACACACACACACACACACACACACACACACACACACACACACACACACACACACACACACACACACACACACACCAGTTCCAGATTTGCTAACTTGACAGCACAGTTGGCACTTTATCAAAATAAAATACAGTGATCCAAACATCAGCGCACCCACCTCTGTGTCACCGTTGGAATGTGACTGAAGTACAAGCTTATCATTTGCATAATAAATAATAGTTTCGCATTCAGATACGTTACATCGCAAATATGGAAATATTATGGAATATTTGGATTTATGCCGAATGAGAGAGGTAGGATACACGAGCACAAAGCTCCATTTCGCAAACAGTTGAGTGCCCACACCTTTGTCAGTCCATGTGAAAGACGTGTTCAGAATCAGCACATGGTCACTGTCTAGTGGGCTTTGTTTTCAAGTGTGCAATGGCATTTGCTGTTCTTCTGCTGGCGGTATATATATTTTATATTATCAAATATATATTTTATATTATTAAATATATTAAATATTTATTTTATAATTTAAAAACTTTTTTTTAAATATAAAATAATTTAATTGGAGATGCTTTTGATTATTAAAATTTAATGGAACCATTAAAATGGAATCCAGAAAATAATGGAAAACAGAATTTGGTAAAGATAAAACTGTAAGACTCCATTAATTAGACAGGCTTTTTGATTAATACAATTTAATTTATCCATTAAAACAGAGTATAAAAAATGAAAATGGAAAAAAATGATTTTGGAAATAAAACGGATTTCATAGGTCCATAGGTTTTGGTGGTAATAAAAATAGATGTAAGTGAACAACAGCTTTTAAAATTACTTAAAATACATATATAATAGCAATGATCCAATAATAATTAGTTCAAATAAAGTATCAAAAGCAAGAAATCATATGGATTTATTGAACAAAACTTAAAATACATAATGCATAATAAACAATAGAGCTAATGTAGATTATGTATAACAACAAAGGCCTGAAGGGAGCGCCAGCAGTCTGATGATTATATTTACACATTACTGCGTGATCTAATCCTTGTTTAATATTGACCAAGCATCATTTAATTCAAATGTCCACTTTATCTTTAATATTTGGCCATTTCTTTAGGACAGAAATGCTATAGCCACCGTAATTAAATTAATATGTGGACATCAAAACGTGTAAACTCAGAGTGAAGGTTTGAGCTTTTATTTTGAAATCGCGATGTATTCTCCTGTGTTTGCTTAGGCTTATAAATGATTTACCTTACAAATCTGATGAAATGGCACACGCTGTGTTCCCAGATGAACGTTATAATAAATCCAAACTCACAACAACATGCAGAGATGGAGTTTGAGACGCTCCACACACATTGCCGCGGGAAGTAGGGGTGCTGCAGCACCCCCTGGCGTGTAGCCCAAGACAAAATGGGGGTGCTGGGGGTGCAGTATTAAAAAATAAATAAATCAACATTTTCTAACAGAAAATAAACAGAATTATTTTATTAATTTGTATATTCATTAAAATTAATAGAAAAAAAGAAGCCTAAGCCTACAATGACAACAATCAACAGTAGAACATTAATTAAGTTGAATCAAATTGATTGTGAAAGAATTTCAACTGACTTAGGAAGTCGTTTGTTGCCATGAGTTTTTGATCACATCATTACCTGCATTGTGCCCATATGAAGAATTAATGACCATTTCTACAGCCATCGCAAAGATACAGCAGAGAAAGATCGAGCATTTATTTACTTCAGCAGCAGCCAGTCTCTCGTTCTCACATCTGCCGCGCTTATTCTCATTTTTAACGTTAAATCTTTTCTATTCTTGGAACACAATTAATGCTTAAGGTTGATTCAGTATTAGGCTACTCTTAATGAAAAACAAATCCCACACACATCAGCAATGCAATGACAAAGTAGCTTATATTAAACATAAAACTTTTATTAACTGACTGAATAAGACATACCGTTATTCGTTGTAATGAATAAATAAAAGGTTTTTGGTTTTTCCCCTTACTTCAAACGAATGCTTAGTTTGGCTCATTTTTGTTATTAATAATAATAATAAAGGCTATAGCCTACAATGACAAATTCACTTAGGCCTATATTAAACTTTGAACTTTTATTAACAATATTAAGAAGGGAAATATGTTTTACCTGTATTGTAACACAAATAAACAGTCTTTGGATTTCCCCTTTCTTTAAAACTATCGTAATTTGGGGTTCATTATTAGCCTATTAATAATAACACATCAACCATAAAATAGTACAATGGCAAATTTGCATAGGCCTATATTAAACATCTGTATGTTCCTGTGGCTCAGTGGTTAGAGCATTGCGTTAGCAGCGCAAAGGCTGTGGGTTCGATTCCCAGGGAACACACATACTGAAAATAAATGTATATGCTGAATGCACTGTAAGTCGCTTTGGATAAAAGCGTCTGCTAAATGCATAAATGTAAACATCTAACTTTTATTAACAAAATGAATAAAAGAGATATAGCTTACATGCAAAAGATTGTATACGGTCTTTTCTCTCTTTTAAAACAAATGCATTGTGGTTCATTGTTTTATTTATTTATTTTCTTTATGAAAACACCAACAATAAAGACAAACTCCCTTATATTAAACAAATAAATGAAACTTTTATTAACAAAAATTGCGCTTTTGCATCATAGTGTCTCGCATCACTCTTGTCACGTGACCAACCCCCAACCGTTTTATTGCACAGCCACCCTGCTCAAAATATCCACACATGTAAATAAGAAGTTTCTATGGAGCTATTGTAAATGGAGCCGCTGTGGGAAGCATGCACTTAACCTGCATCCATGTAAATAATTAAAGCGCATACTGTATTAGAACTGCATCGCATATAATTATTTAATTAAATCATGAATGAATGATGCATTTATATAGCGCTTTCATTGTGTATTGCTGTACACCCAAAGCACTTTACAGTCATGTGGGTGGGTCTCTCCTCAACTACCACCAGTGTGCAGCATCCACTTGGATGATGCAACGGCTGCCACAGGACAACGGCGCCAGTGCGCTCACCACACACCAGCTACAGGTGGAGAGGAGAGAGAGTTATTGAGCCAATCAAGTGGATGGGGATTATTAGGAGGGCATGATTGACAAGGGCCAGTGGTGAGAATTTGGCCAGGACACCGGGGTTATACCCCTACTCTTTACGAGAAGTGCCATGGGATTTTTAAAGACCACAGGGAGTCAGGACCTCGGTTTAATGTCTCATCCGAAAGACGGGCAAAATCATAGTGTTTGTAAATTCACAATTATGCTTAATTATGATTTTAAATGGGTTTAATATATCATGCAGCCTTGGAAAACAATCTAATAATGTGTTTTATGGATTCTCGTCCATGAAATGCACCACTTCCGGTATTTTTTCCAGTTAGTCGGCCAAATTTAGACCCTACAATTCTATCAAATATTAGACCGGTTTCTAAACTTTAATTTATCTCTAAAATATTAGAGAAGGCGATCTTTCAGCAACTGTATTATTTCCTGGAAGAAAATGTGATTTTCTTTTGAAGTTTTTCAATCTCTATTCAGAAAATACTCTACAAAAACAGCACTTGTTAAAGTCATAAATGATGTTTTGAGAACTGTGGATACCGGTAGCTCCGTCGTGCTTGTTCTCTTGGATTTAAGCACTGCTTTTGACACAGTTGACCATACTGTCCTGCTGTCCCGTTTGGAGAAATGCACTGGCATCAAAGGAAAAGCTTTAAATTGGTTTCAGTCTTTTCTTGAAAATAGAACTTAGAGAATATTGGGGACTCTGTATCTAGTACAGCTTAACTTATGAGTGGAATCCCCCAGGGTTCCATCTTGGCTCCAATGTTATTTTCCATCTATATGCTGCCATTGGGTTCAATCTTTAAGTAATACAACATTTCCTTTCACTGCTACGGAGATGACACTCAAATGTATCTCCCCTTAAAACAAGATAAAAAAACTACTTAGACTCTCTACTATCCTGCCTTAATGATTTAAAGGCCTGGATGGCTGTAAACTTTTAAATCTTAATGATATTAAGACCGAGATGATTGTATTTGGACACACTGAATATAAAAAAAAAATCTAATTAATTTCGGCCCTCACTCTTAATATGTAAAACCCTGTGTAAAACACTTGGGAGTCTATCTGGATAGTGCTTTGAAGTTTGACATTCAGGTCAGTTCTGTGGTCAAATCTAGTTTCTTCCATCTAAGAGCACTGGCAAGGGTGAAGTCTTTTCTGTCCTTTAAGAACTTTGAGAGGGATATTCTTGCCCTCATTACTTCAAGGCTAGATTATTGCAACGCACTTTATATAGGGATAAGCCAAGGTTCACTTTCTAGACTTCAAATGGTTCAGAATGCAACGACTAGACTCATGACTGGGGTTAAAAAATATGAACACATCACACCGACGTTAATGTCTTTACTTTGGTTGCCAGTCCGCTATCGAATCAATTTGAAGGTCCTTTTAATGGTTTATAAAGCTCTAAACGGCTTGGCACCTTCTTACCTGACTGATCTTTTGTTGGAATATGACCCAGGGAAGGCCTTGAGATCATCAAATCAGGGAATATTAGTGGTGCCAAGAACAAAACTAAAACTCAGAGGAGACCGGGCATTTGCAGTAGCCATGCCAAAATTGTGGAATAGCCTGCCGGCTAGTATCAGGACTGTTAGAACCTTAGGAAATTTTAAATCAAAACTGAAGTCTTACTTTATTTTAAATGTATTGATTAATTGTCTATGTACAGCACATTGGTCATCAGCTGTAGTGACATTGACATAAAGTGACATTGACATTGATTGATTGGAGCGGGCCTCTCCAACCGCCCGTCTAGAGCCAAAGTATTGTGTTGGAGCTGAAACTACCACAGTTAAATCACATTCCTCAAATACCAGGATCTCGGCATCCACTGACACAAGTTACAACTCACTACTCAACAAGTTGCGATCAGCATGGGGGTGCTAGGGACCTATTCTACCCTGGGTCCCCACGGGGACCTATAACTCAAGAAGTATTAAATATATCTCAATATGAGTTTAGATTAAATTATACATTTTTGTACCCTTTAAGCATACCTCTGTTCCAATTAAGCTCACATCATGTTTTATAAAAAAAATATTGTTTATTTTAAGGAAAATTTTTAAAGAATAATTGTAAAAAAAAAACATTTTGAAGGTACAAAGTCAAACACAAAAAAACAGAACACTAAAATCAAGAAACAAGGCATTCAAGGCGATCAGTTATATATTCATAATGAAGTGTCATCTAAGCACACTGCAACATCTATACTAGTCTGCATAAGTAACACATTCAAAAATAAAACAAAACATTTAATTCACGGGGATGAACACAGTAACTAGCCTCATTATGAAACCTCTTTTTAAATGGATGTCAACTTATCTATAGTCTCTTATGGCTGGAATACACTACATGATTTTTGCCCCGATCTTCCACAGATTTACAGTCTGGAGAAGTTGATGCTAGTTACCAAAGATCAGAGTCAGACTGCAGATTTGAGTCAACAGAATCCATAGAAAATGTATTAACTTAAAAGTGACAACCATCAGTTAATATTTAAAGTCTGTTTATGACGTACTTACATAGACGTTAAATGTGGAAGAGCTTAAAGAAAGCACACTGAGGATTTTGCTAAATAAATAGTCTAGGTCAGGGTTCCGCAAATCTTTCCCTGGAGTGCCAATCTGCTGCAGAGTTTAGCTCCAACCCTGATCAAACTCACCTACTTGTGATTTTCTAATGATCTTGAAGACTCTGATAAGCATGCTCAGGTGTGTTTGATTGGGGTTAGAGCTAAACTCAGTAGTGGGCCAGATTTGAGGATACCTGGTCTAGGTTATTTATTAAGTTCATACATATTTTAATATGAACAACTATTATTAACAATATGTATGAAATTATACTTTTTCTTTTTGTCACACTGAAGCTGTGTGATTTTTCATAGCACCCTTTAACCTGTTAGCCAGCGCTCTTCATTTTGGGAGAATAATAATTGTATTTCATATAAAAATACATGAAATAAATCCTGGAGCAATCCATATAAGTAATGGGTTGAAAGTCACATGTCTTATGAGTTTATATTTCAAATCTGAAGAAGATACCATGAAAAATTAGATTTCCCTGAGACTATATACACATCCACATTTGAGGAAAAATATTTATTTACCAAATGTATTGAAGAGTTATACAAATTATTCAACTATTTGAGTCATTATACATACCACTTCATGTTTTTCAATTATACAACTATTATAGACAGGATCTTAGAAGTGATTTATTTTACCACTAAAAAATACAATGAATAATTTGAGTAATAAAAAGAAAGAAAAAAATGCTTTGTATGAATTATTAGCCACACAGATACTAATCATACAGATGCAGCCACATTCCCTGCAAAATGTTGAAAACAAAAAGTTTTATTTTGTCCAAAAAGCCGTTCGCTAAGTTCCGCCCCCATCAGATGACAGGTACGTCACAGCGTGCATCTCAACCCTCTGGAGAGCGTGCCAGATTCAAATAAACACATTTTTCGTTTTTTTGGGGGGGGGATGGTCTCATTCTGTGTGTAAAACTGTATTCTACAAAACCATGTAGTTTTTTACAGCCAAGACGCAGTTTTTTGAGCGTGAGCTATTCCAAAATGGATACAAACAATAACTATCCCTGAAGAAAGGAGACATATTGCTTTATTGGATTAAAATACACAATCTAATGTTGTTCAATGGATCCTTACCTCTCGAACTAAACCGGGATTTACAGCAGTGGATGCGTTTGTGACTCAATATTACATGAAGCTGGTAGGTACTGCTTTTGTATTATGGATGTTTTGATGTTACTGCTTACACAAATTTAGCAAATACATTCCTTATAAGCTTTCCATCAAAAAACAGCAATCTATCTTTGATGCTTGAGGCTTTGACCTTCAGAATGATATATAGTTTGTCAAGATTAATTTTGTCCCGTTTCATTTAATCTATTTGTAAACAATGACATGTGCAAACAAAGAGCGTTCAGTGGGATTGCATCCTCGTGCAGCTTAAAGAGTTTAGCTCACCTTTAGGGATGTAACGGTATGAAAATTTCACGATTATAGTGACAAAAAATGATCACGGTTATCAGTATTATCACAGTATTGTTCAAATGTGCTGGAGATGTTCAAAAAGTACCGACACATAACTCACTTCAAGTTTTATATAAAACAAATCATCAAACAACAAAAAATGACTTTGTTTGCATAATCACTAAAACAATAACATGACCAATGATGTTTGGATTTTAAATCCTTGACTGACAACAGTTTAATAGCATGTTCCAATATCTAATGTAAATGTTCAAAAAGCTTTAAAAAAATATTCATAAAAAGGTAACCCTCACATTGCATCCTTTAAATAAAGAAAACCCTGCAAAAAACAACAACAATTGAAGCCCAATAGAAACCATCACAGGAATCCCAATGGTTCCATTAATATACCATTATGAACCATTAGCTTTTTCCAGTAAAATTACAAAATAAAAAAAATCCTTTTTGTAGTGTGTTTTGGGCATTTTTCCAATAGGATTTAACATCCCACCAATAGAATCCATCACATACCAGTAAACTAGGGATGGCTCGATACCATAATTTTGGCTTCGGTACGATACCAGAATGTAGTACGTCGGTATCGATACTAAATCGATACCATAGGTGACAAATAACCAGACTCAAAAAATAAGTGAACTGAAAAAAATTACAAGTGATTGATCATCATATATATAGTATTTATTAATCTTGGTTAATGTTAGGTATGTGTTTAATGCATAATTTTAACATACTAAACATATATTGGTAGCCTACATTTATAATTTATACATAATTATTGACCTACATTTATAAGTGCTATAATAATGTCAATGCTGTTAATGAATTATAACAAATGTTTCTTTAAAGTGTTATTCTAACAGTCAAAGTATATGGCAAAAATATCGTATCACTATTTTTTTTGAAATATCACAATTTCACGATTATTTTTCATGTTGATTTTACTATTTTGTCTGAGCAATGCAGCCAAAATAATTTCCCTATTACAAAGACAAATCCTTTCAAGGTTACAACATATAAAAAAGTATGGCGGATATTTAGACCAAAGTGGGGGAAGATAAAAATCTTTCTCATTATTTTATCTTTGTTATTAAAAAAATAAGAACAAAGATACACATTACAAATACAAATACACATAATATACAAATAAAACAAACAGTGCTTTATTCTCAGGCATATTTAGCAGGAGCATTCAAGAAATTGAATGAACAAATATAAAAATAATACACTGTATAGATTGAATCTTATTAAAGCAGCTGTATTTTTTTCTGTGAAAACTAGAGAGTTATTTTTTCTCTTTGTGTTTTTTAGTGTTAGCATTAAATAATAATAATTATGTCATAGTGTTTTATATTATACCATCATTTACTCACTTGAGTTTAGTTTTAAACCTGAATGAGTTTCTTTCTTCTGCTGAACATGAATGCTATTTAAAAAAACGGTGAAAACCAAACAGTTGCTGGTCCTCAGTGACTTACATAGTATGTTTTTCCTTCTATCAAAGTCAATGTGGACCCAGCAACTGTTTGGTTTTCCACCTTCTTCAAAATACCTTATTTTGTGTTCAGCACAATAAATAAATTAATACAGGTTTGGGACAACATTTGAGTGAGTAAATATAATGATAGAAATACAATTTTAGGGTGAACTATCCCTTTAATTAAGTCAATTCAGGTCACATTTATTTATATAGCGCTTTTAACAATACAAATTGTAACAAAGCACTGCACAGTATCAAAATAGGCAAAGTGTGTCAATAATGTAAAATGACAGGATTTAACACTCAATTTTCAGCTGAATGCATTTCATTATTGAATTTAGTAATGGCACAGCTTAGTTCTGTTTAAATAATATCTGTGCAATCAAGTCGATGATTTTGCTGGAAATGAAGATTCCCCAACTAAGCATGCCAGAGGCGACAGCGGCAAGGAACCAAAACTCCATCGGTGACAGAATGGAGAAAAAACCTCGGGAGAAACCAGGATCAGTCGGGGGCCAGTTCCCCTCTGGCCAGACAAACCAGTAGTTTGTTCCAACTGCAGCAAAGTCAGAGTGTAAGTGGTCCACTGGTTCCAGGGGTCTTTTCCCGATGGCTGTCTAGGTGACGAGTTCCTCACTGGAGATCTGTCTCTGGGGCTCATCTATGTGTCCTAGACTCCGCTGACATTCAGGGCTGTAGAGGTTGTCTCTAGGTGCTGATCCACCATTTATGGCAAAATTTGGTTAAGTCAGTATAATCGCTGATGGTTGGCTTCCTCTGAGGTCCTCCGAGGGGTTGTCATCGTCTCTTCTCAGGTGTTCGGTCATCTCAGATAATTTAAGGGTTGGATCCAGATTGAAGCTTGTGTAATTCCTAGCTTCGTGGCAGAAACAGAGAAACAATAAAGACAATTTTGTAGCAGTTGTTCCATCCAGGAATAACCCTGGATGAAATGATCAGTATAACCCAAGCTAAAGCATAATAATGTGCATTTGTTCAGATAGACTGGCAGTACAAGATTGTGAGATGCATTATATGAATGCTTGGCTAAAGAGATGTGTCTTTAATCTAGATTTAAACAGAGAGAGTGTGTCTGAACCCCGAACGTTATCCAGAAGGCTATTCCAGAGTTTGGGAGCAAATATGAAAAAGTTCTACCTCCTTTAGTGGACTTTGTTATCCTAGGTACTACCAAGAGTCCAGAGTTTTGCGCCCTTAGGGAGCGGGTTGGATTGTAGCATGATAGAAGATTAGTTAGGTATGCAGGAGCAAATAATAATATTTTGTAACTGATACGAAACTTAATAGGAAGCCAGTGCAGTGACTGTAAAATTGGAGTAATATGATCATATTTTCTTGACCTGGTAAGGACTCTTGCCGCAGCATTTTGTACTATCTGTAGCTTGTTTATTGAAGATGCAGGACAACCACCTAGCAGTGCATTACAATAGTTCAGTCTAGAGGTCATGAATACATGAACTAACTTTTCTGCATCAGAAACGGTTAACATGTTCCGTAGCTTGGCAATGTTTCTAAGATGGAAGAATGCTGTTTTTGTAACATGGGAAATATGATTTTCAAAAGATAGGTTGCTGTCTAATATAACACCCAGATTTTTGACTGTAGAGGAAGTAACAGTACAACCGTCTAGTTGCAAATTGTAATCCAAGAGATTCCGTGTACTGTTTTTAGGTCCAATAAGTAGTATCTCTGTCTTATCTTAATTTAATAGCAGCAAATTATTTGTCATCCAATCTTTTATATTTTTAACACACTCCGTTAGCTTAGATAGTTTAGAAGTTTCATCTGGTCTTGTTGAGATATATAGTTGAGTGTCATCAGCATAACAATGGAAACTAATCCCGTATTTTCTAATAATATTACCAAGGGGCAACATGTGTAATGAAAATAACAGAGGACCTAGGACAGATCCTTGTGGTACTCCATACTTTACTGGTGATAATTGAGATGCCTCCCCGTTTAAATAAACAAAGTGGTAGCGATCGGACAGGTAGGATCTAAACCATCTTAGAGCCTGCCCTTGAATACCTGTATAGTTTTGTAATCGATCTATCAGTATGTCATGATCTATAGTGTCGAACGCAGCACTAAGATCAAGTAAAACTAGCAATGAGATGCAGCCTTGGTCTGACGCAAGAAGTAAGTCATTTGTAATTTTAACAAGTGCAGTTTCTGTGCTATGACGGGGCCTAAAACCTGACTGAAATTCTTCATAGATATATTTTTTTAGCAAAAAGGAGCACAATTGAGCAGACACTACTTGTTCTAATATTTTTGACATAAACGGAAGATTTGAAATGGGTCTGTAATTTGCCTGTTCACAAGGATCTAGTTTTGGTTTCTTAATAAGAGGCTTAATAACCGCCAGTTTTGGGACATGACCTAAAGATAACGAGGAGTTAATAATATTGAGAAGCGGTTCTTCTACAGGTAACAACTCTTTCAATAGTTTAGTGGGTACAGGATCTAATAAACATGTTGTTGGTTTAGATGCAGTTATAAGTTTATTAAGCTCATCCTGTCCTATAGTTGTAAAGCAATGAATTTTTATTTGGGTGCGATGAATGAAGCTGAAGTACTAGACGCTGTAGAATCTACATTTGTTATTGTATTCCTGATATTATCTATTTTATCAGTAAAGAAATTCATAAAGTCATTACTATTAAACTGTGAGGGAATATTTAGATCGGGTGACATCTGTTTTTTTGTTAATCTAGCCACTGTGCTAAATAAAAACGTTGGATTGCTTTGGTGATTATATATGAGTTTGCAGATATACTCGGTCCTTGCAGTTTTAAGAGCCTGTCTATAGCTGGACATACTGTTTTTCCACGCAATTCTAAAGACTTCCAAGTTCGTTTTTCTCCATTTGCGCTCAAGAATACGAGTTTCTTTCTTGAGAGAATGGGTATAACTGTTGTACCATGGCGCAGCACGTTTTTCTCTAACCTTTTTTTTTTTTTTTGATGGGGGCAACAGTTTCTAACGTATTAGAGAAGATAGTTCCCATGTTGCTAGTAATTGTGTCTAGTTCATCTGTATTTATGGGTACACAGAGCAGTTGAGATAAATCAGGCAGGTTATTGGTGTCTGTCTTTAGTGGCTGGAACAATAATTCTGCCTGGACTATAACGCGGAGCCATATAGTTAATATCAGTAATATGCAGCATGCACGATACAAGGAAATGGTCAGTAACATCATCACTTTGAGGTACAATATCTATAGCAGTAAGATCGATTCCATGTGATATTATTAAATCTAGCGTATGATTAAAACGATGTGTCGGCCCGGTGACATTTTGCTTGACACCAAAAGAGTTTATTAGGTCAGTAAACGCAAGTCCTAACGCACCATTTGTATTATCAACGTGAATGTTAAAATCTCCAACAATTAGTGCTTTATCAACATTAACCAATAGGTCTGAGAGGAAATCTGCCAATTATTTTAGAAAATCTGTATATGGCACTAGCGGTCTATACACAGTAGCCAGAGCAAGAGATAGGACAGATTTATTTTGCTTATCTGACAGTTTAACATTGAGCATAAGTATTTCGAATGAGTCAAACCTGTATCCTGTTTTCTGAGTAACATTGAGAATATCACTATATATTGTTGCGACACCGCCGCCACGACCAGTCTGACGAGGCTCATGCTTATAACATTAGCTTGGTGGAGTAGATTCATTTAGACCAAAATAATAATTTGTTTTAAGCCAGGTTTCAGTCAGACAGAGTACATCAAAACTATTATCTGTGATCATTTAATTTACAATAACTGCTTTCGGTGTGAGTGACCAGCTATTTAGGAGCCCAAGTTTAAAAAATAGTTTTTGTTCATTTATTTTGCATTTTTCTGGTTTAATCACGATCAGATTTGTTCTAGATCCTGCATTCAATTTATATTTTGACCTCCCTATTCGGGGAACAGACACAGTCTGTATAGATTGGACACTGCAAGTACCTTTATCATTTAAGTGGGTGGAACAAAAGTCATCATAGCAGCTTTTTGAGAATTGGCTTACTAGTCAGATGGAGCGTAGCGTCTTGGTGATGTTGTCCGACAGGAGTTCCGCTTCGACTCTGCTGGGGTGCAGGCCATCAGCACGAAATAGCCTAGGATGCTCCCAGAAATTACAATCAAAATTACAATTACAATTGGCTGCATGTTTAGTTCTGTCCCTTTAAGACCTGCATGCATATAATATCCAGGCACGCATCCGTTTGTCTCGGCTGTTTACTTTAATTTTAGACATAACCAACTGAGTCTATACATAAACCTTGTGTGTTTTGACAGTATTGGCTCAAAAGATAACTTGGTTCAGTTATCAGGCGTTGTTAGGCAGGCTTTTCCGTGCGCGCGCTTCAGGTGTACGGGCTCAGAAAAAGTGCTCGTCTGACCATCATTGAATGAAACATTTAAGCGGAAAGCCTTTAAAACACGCAAAAAAGTTATAGCAGTTATAAAACTTATAATTAGGAATTTATGATGCGCTTACTAACCTGTCGATCTCTAACGTTAGTTCTCGGAAAAGATGAGGATGAGCAAGTGACAAATGCTTAGCCAGATTGGATGTCTTGCCTCCTGTGGTCAGTTCGTTCACATTTATCATCTGTTTTGTATGCAAAGTAATGCCATATTTCACTTCTACTATTCTCTTAATTTGTTTGATTCGGCGCGTTAATAGTTTAATCTGTTTGATCCATCGTGTTGTTCACTTGTTCTGTTGTCACATTTACCGGATGCGTAGCAATTTGAGAAGCACTACCATCTACAGCTGAACTTCGGAACAGCAGCGTATGAAATACCGAATTATGCAAAATTATGATATTGTACCGTTTTAAATATAATAAATACCGGTAATTTTACAGTACCGGTATACCGCGCATCCCTACAGTAAACACCATTACAGTTTCCATTAAAACCACTAAAATTCCCATTATAACCATTAAACCCATTACATTCTCTATTGTGTTTTGGGCAGGGTTCTATTGTTTTTTTTCAGCAGGGAAGGGTTAAGTCAAAATGATAATTGGTTAATAAATGTTTTTTTTGTATTTAATCTGCTCCTAAATAATTATAGATAACTTATCTGAATTGTTTAAATGTGTCGAATCCACATACACTTGTTTTTCCTCAACTGGTCAAAATGTACAGCAGGGCATGCAAATTCGGTCTGTTTTTGGCTAGACCGAAACGGCACACAGGCAATATGAGTCTCTGTAAATCTATTTACTGACACTAGGTGGTGCTTTACATTGAAAAGCTGGATTACAGCTGTTTCCCGTGAACTCTGTGGACAAAGCAGTTTTGTGATTAAGAACATTTCTTTATGTATTATTTGGAGCGAAGATGAAAACAAAATGCCATCGATGCATAAATGCATATATTCATGTGTATAATTCCCTCAGCACTCTTTTAAAACCTCCCAGCTTTTCCGCTCTATTTTCACTCAAAACAAAACTATTCTGCTGCTGTGCGCATGCGAGACTGTTACTGAAAACTGCGCTTTATGCTGGACAGTATTTATTTATCGCGAGATGTTCAAATCGTGGTAATCAAATACGGTTTTAATGATAATTAATAAATTAAACGGTAATACTAACCGTCTGGAATTTTATCATGATTTATCATCAAACCGGTAATCGTTACATGCCTACTCACCTTACAATAATGTGAAATCTTTAAAAATTACAGCGAAGTAAAACCACAGACCAGAAATAAACTCAATTCATAATATCATGGATGTAAAAGTATAAGCAAGTAATGCCTGTGAAGTAATATATTAGCGTAGCACACAACTAGTCAGCTAACTGTGTTCTGTAGCATCTGTGCTATGTTGTTAAAACTATCTTTTGGATCTAATATAATTATTTCCCACATCCAAGTTCCAGGTTATAATATGCAAAAGTCTGAAATCTCTTAATTTTACAATAAGTAGTGAAACTTACCCAAAATAAAGGCTTAAACATAAAAAAATGCACATTTAACGGGCTTCTCTTTTGGTGAAAGTTTTTAGACAGCTTTCAAAATGGCCGCCAGACAGTGTGAATACATGGAGACTCATATCTCAGCGTGCAATGATCTGATTGACTTGACATTAGACAAGGTATATAGTAACAAACATGTCAATTGGTTAAGAAATCAAGTTGGATAATACATTATTTTTTCTTTTTATAATCTGATCTCAAAATTGGAAGTGTGCTAAATGGGTACACTTTTAGCACACTTAATAGGTGAGCTTAATAGGTACGTTTACCCTATGTAATGTTGAAACTAGAAATGCATCTTATTTCCCTTTATCAAAACAATATGCATAGACCAGAGCTTCCCAAACTTCAGAGGGTAAGGCCCCCCAAAAACATAGCAAAAGCTCCACAACCCCCCTTCCCAACCTCTTTGTTAAAAAATATATAGATTTATGGTATAACGATATATTTAAATATAGCATATATTTGTATATTCGATATATTTAATAAAGCAGAGCAGATTGTCTCTGCACAAAATTATCAACATTTATTAACCAGTTTGTAAGAATTTGATGTGAACTATGAGAACTACCATAACATTTAATATTTGTATATGCTGGTGAAAGTAAGATGATGTAAACATTCTTTACAAATATATTTAAATCCATAAAACTACACTTTCTGCATACTATTTACAATTATATTGCATCAAAGTGTGTAACAGAAGTAGGGATGCACCGAATGTTCCGCCGAAAATAGGAAAAAAAACTATTTCGGTGTTCGGCTGAATAAGCGAAAAGACTGAATAATTTGTACTGAACAATGACGTTACATGATCAAATAGAGGCACGCACTAATGCAGCAAACACGTCTGCAGTGTGGAAGCATTTAAAACGGTCAGAGAGTGAGAGAGAGACGCAAACATCATTACAAACACAAAACACAGACAGCGAGAGACTGCTTAGCGCTGCATCTCATGTCTCCGATGAGAAGAGGAAGGGGTGGTTGTTGCTGGTGTCTGTGATGAATGAAATCGCGAAATGGCCTCAAACGATTAGTAAATAAACTACAGAATATTATGTTTTCTAAAACACGTACGAATTGCATGTATCCAAACAGCGCTGCATGAGCTTGAGGCGCCAAAGTCCAAAGCGCGAGGAAATTCTGAGCTGAAACACTGTTACTCATCATTTGCTAATTTTTTTAAAGCCGTGTGACAATGTGATACATGTGATAAACATCTTCCCAAATTCATAATGAGATGTATCTGAGAAATATCTGCATGCTGTTGTCAACAAAAAGAAGCACTGAGGTCTTCCTGCGTGTTTCCGCCAAAATAAAAGCTCCATCAACATTCATAAAT
Source organism: Ptychobarbus kaznakovi (assembly GCA_027422405.1). Lineage (NCBI taxonomy): Eukaryota > Metazoa > Chordata > Actinopteri > Cypriniformes > Cyprinidae > Ptychobarbus > Ptychobarbus kaznakovi. The sequence continues at coordinate 33,112 of JAPDDN010000678.1, read as the reverse complement.
GTTAGTATTGTAATTTTACTGTTGTTCTGTAAAATAATAAATAAATAAAACGTATTTAAATAAAATAAGTAAGACAATAATAATGCTGATAATAATTACCCTACAACAGCTTTATTAATACATTTACTATAACATTCACCAATAGTGTTCAAATTGGGATCTGTTCTATTTTCTAATGTTTTAAAAGAAGTCTCTTCTGATCAGCAAGGCTGCATTTATTTGTACAGAAAAAATACATGCCTGATTCAGGAATGGGGTCTCAAAAATGGCCAATTTTTTTATTTTACTAACTTATTAATTTGAAGGTAAATTGTGCTTTGTTGGTATAACGTGTGTGTATAAAAATGTCCAGTGTTAAGTAAATTATTATTATTATTTTAAATTTTTTGTAAAGCAGGACAAAACAATAAAAAGCAGATTTTGGCAACTTAATTTATGCAATAGTGAAACAAAAGGGCAAAACAGTGTTCCTGTGGCTCAGTGGTAGAGCATTGCGTTAGCAGCGCAAAAGGTTGTGGGTTGGGGGGATCACATTTTAGAACAATTCGAATATTTTAATTATTTAAATATTTAGATTTAGCTTAGCTACGGCCCCCTGCAATACCGCTACTGTATTGTTCAAACGGTTCCCACAGTTTGGGAAGCACTGGCATAGACATACCTGTCTGAGTGCTAAAAATGCTCTGAAATGGTCATGTGCTCTTTTCCCTGTTTGATCGTCACCACTGGTACATAATGCAACAAAGATTGCTATAGTCAACAGATTTTGCTAAGAGACTTACCAATCTCTGCCATTTTTCTTTACATTTCACTTTTGATTATACCCTGTATAATTTATTATGTGACAAATAAAGAAACCTTGAACCTTTTCTGAAATAATTTTTAACCCCCTGTAATTTGGCTCTGAATCTCAGGTGAAAATTGCCAAAACTAACCGATATACCTGGATGTTCGGGGCATGCCCACGCATGCAAATTTCACTCATTAATTTAAATGGCCTTTTCTAAATCTGTCAGTAGGTTTCCAAGACTGACACCTTGTTTCAGAACAACAACATTTTCAATTTTGTGTGAACTGCTGTGGTGTGAATGAGTGGTGTCTTGAGGCACAGAGAAAGACAATTCAAAATACTATAACAAATAATGGAATGGAAATGTTTTGATATGTCTCAAAGGTGGTGATACATCTGTCTGGACATGGCTCGGGATTTCAAACCTGGTGATCTGATTTTTGCTAAAATGAAGGGTTATCCCCACTGGCCTGCAAGGGTGAGAAAACACTACCAAATTACCTTTATTACTATTATTATTAATTCATTACACTCAAATGCTGCTGTCTGAATAATGTTTAGTGCTTTGCTATTTAGTGTTTATGTATGCTGCTGTTTCATGTTTAATATATGCTACTGTGCCATTTCAGATTGATGAGATTCCATATGGAGCTGTCAAACCATCAAATATAAAGTTTCCTATCTTCTTTTTTGGCACTCATGAAACGTACGTAGAGATCCGTCAACATTTTTACTTAAGTGATGTATTGTTGTTGAGCTTTAAATGGTCAAAATTTAAAAGGCAGGTTCATTTCATTCCTGACCCTGCAGTTGAGTTATGGTTAAATAGATGTGATTATATGCTACCTGTTTAACATTTCAGAGCATTCTTGGGTCCGAAAGACATCTTTCCCTATTTGCCTAATAAAGACAAATATGGCAAACCTAACAAAAGGAAGGGCTTTAATGAAGGCTTGTGGGAAATTGAAAACAACCCTAAAGTGGAGCTTAACGGACATAAGGTACTGTTACCTTGCTGTTTGCATGGAGTGAAATCAATATCAAAACCTGCCACAAATGCAATAGACACATCTGTGCACAGCAATGCACAAATGCTGGCAAGAAATCCACATACACACTAGGCATGTCACAGTGTGACGTTTTCATTTCACAATAATTACTGAAAATTGCTTTTATCATGCCTTTTATGATGGTAATGTTTTAACTAACATTAACAATGTTAGTTATACCTATAGTTATAGTTACCTAGAGTTAGTTATACCTATATTTGTTACAGGAGTTCCCTGTATTCTTTCATAACATCAGAATACAACTACAACTTATACAAATACAAATACAACTGATCTTTGTTGGTTCATGTTAGATCAGGTCAAAACTTAACTGCCTCTCAGTATCCAGTGTTTTTGTTGCACTTCTGTGAATATTTCTGTAAATTTTCAGCTCATGGATGTTGCTGTCTTTGATCAAAGTCTTGAATTATCAGCTAGGGGATGTCTAGAGTTGAAAACAGTGGGGGTGAACTGTGAATTGACCTATCGGTAAGCACCGCACCCCTTAGTTACTGTTGCACCCTCGGACAAACAAACGGAGCGGCTTACTGTCTTACAATGACAGCTGTCAGTGTAAAAACTTTGTCAAGATGTTCTTGAACATATTTGGACACAGAAGGACCATTATTCAAGTAGGAATTAAATATGCCATGGAGGGATATATAAAAGATTTTAAAATAAATATGGTGGGTATCTCGATTAATTTAGAAGCTAGGGTTTACAGATCACAATGCAAACAGGAGAAGCCTCATGTCAAGTCGTCATGATCGCATATGACAATATCCAGGATCAACACTGTTCATATAGGCTACCGCAGGGTACGATTAATTTAATTTACATTTACCCAGTTTAATATGGAGAGGCACTGAAATGTAGACCTTCGTTTATGACTTTTTGACTTGCACTATACATGATTCAAATTATAACTTAATGAGAGTATGACAACCAAAAAATTTACATTTTCATCTTCATTGGGATTAGAGTTGAATGCTTAAAGACATTTTACTCTGTTTTGTTTGGGTTCAGGAAATTGAATAAAATTAATTCCATTGCCCATTCTCTCAGGATACCTGGAATCAGTGATACAAGTACCCCAGTCACATCGTTTTTTCATTTTTGTAGCATAAACACTATCAACCGAGGAAAGCTTTGGATATTCCAATATTTCTCTATGGCGATTAAACATAAAGATGTCCGAATTCTGCTCCCCGTGCAACTGATACTCGACTGCCATTGGCTCATCTGCGTTCGAGGGGAGGGGCTTACCGATGGGTAAATTCATCTAGCTGTTCAATCCTACCTTGATGAGTCATGTAGTACTAGCATATTCTGGAACAGAAGATGGCTACTCATCAATAAAAGTTTACTTGATTCGATATGGGTGAGTTTGACAGTGAAACTTTGACTCTGCGCCTGGAGGAAATAACTTGGAATATTGAGTCTACAAAAGGTAGGTTGTTTTAGCGCTTCATCTTCAAACTGTAGATGAGACTCTTAAGACACTGATCTGAGGGCAGGGAGGGAAACAGTGGACCTTTGTTCCATCAACTCCTATTGGCCAACTCCGCTAAAGTTCCACATTGTGTGATGTTATCAGCAGGATTGATTTTGGAATCAACATAATGCCAGGCACTAGGCGATCTCACTTCCTGTTTCCTCACTTCCTGTTTGGCCGTGGCCATGCTGCTGAGAGGTTTGCGTTTGTAGCTCCGTGTAGCTTCGTTTTTTCTGTCGAATCTCTATCTTACTTTCACTCTCTGTTTAAGTAGTAAAATCTAACTTAATTCCCACCATATTTTTGATATTATCTATTAAGCTAATCTGACAAATTTTTATTGTTCGCTTTTAATCTAAAACCGCGTGTGCAGCGCATTAGCATTTGTTGGCCGGTTAGCTTGTCATTCGTGTTTCTACTCCCATCTATTACTGTTTTCTTATTTTTTCTTTGCTCCTTTTCATTTCACTCTCGCTCCGTTTTTCACAAGTTCATCAAACAACAGGGGTTAACAGTGGTAAGTTAAATTGGAATCATTCATCAATCACGGTGAGTAATGGCTTCTTCTCCTGTTATTGTTTTATTGTTTGCCACATGTATAGTTTATCTATCTCTGTCAGCAGCGAGGGATTCACATGTGATAATTGCAGGGAAATAGTTAGGCTGGCAGAGAAGATTTTAGATCTAGAGACACGCATCCAAACTTTATTTGAGGATAGAAAGAATGTAAGGGCTGTAGATACGGCTTTGGATGCGACTAGCTCAGGGAGTCCTGTACATTGTTCGGTTCTGGATGAGCCCGTGCAGCAGGGCAATTGGGTGACTGTGAGGCGGCATATTTGCGAGTCAAAACACCCCTTTTGAGCGGGTCAAAACGCTCTTCCGTTCCGATTAAAACATTAAACAGGTTCTCCCCACTAAGTGACGCGCCCACTGAGAAACCTGATGAAAGTGCTCTAGTTATTGGCGATTCTATTGTACGGAACGTGAAAATAGAGACACCAGCCACCATAGTCCATTGTTTACCGGGAGCCAGAGCGCCTGACTTCTTGGCAAATTTAAAAGTGCTGGCTAATGCTAAACGTAAATTCAGTAAGATTATTATTCACGTCGGCACTAATGATGTTCGACTTCTCCAGTTGGAGATCTCTAAAAATAATGTTAAAGAGGTGTGTGAACTTGCAAATACGATATCAGACACTGTAATATGCTCTGGCCCGCTCCCTGTTTACCGGGGCGATGAGATTCATAGCAGACTGTTGTCACTCAATGGCTGGACGTCTAAGTGGTGCTCGCAGAATAAAATAGGTTTTATAGACAACTGGACTAGTTTTTGTGGCAGACCTGACCTGTTGAAAAGAGATAGTCTTCATCCCTCCTGGGGTGGTGCCGCTCTTCACTCTAGAAATATGGCACATAGTCTTAGAGTTCGTATTTGACTAACTGGGGCCCAGGTCAGGAAGCAGACTGACTGGCTAAACCGACTGTCTGCTAGCCGCCTCACGTCACAGAAGTCATTTAATTCTCAGCACATAGAGACCCTTTCACCTAGATATCAAACTATAGAGACTGTGTCTATTCCCCGAACTAGAAAATACAAAAAACGTCCAAACCAGTCTATGAGTAACAACTTAATCGATGTTCAACAAATGGAAAATGTATATAATACAGAGAAACAAATGATAAAGATTGGCTTATTGAACATCAGGTCCCTTTCTACGAAAGCGCTTTTTGTAAATGATATGATCACTCATCATAAACTAGATGTGCTCTGTTTGACAGAAACCTGGCTAAAACCAGATGAATACATTATTTTAAACGAGTCTGCCCCCCAAAAATATTGTTACAAAAATGAGCCGCGTCCAAAAGGCAAAGGGGGAGGTGTTGCTACAATTTATAGCAATACTCTCAGTATTTCTCAGAAGTAATGGTGCTTCATATAACATTATCTAGAGAAAAAAGTATTAATGATAAATCCCCTGTGATGTTTGTACTGGCTACTGTAAACAGGCTACGAGGGCACCATACAGACTTTATTAAAGAATTTTGTGATTTTCTATCAGAGTTAGTACTGGCTGCAGATAAAGTCTTAATTGTTGGTGATTTAAATATCCACGTTGATAATGAAAAGATGCATTAGGATCAGCATTCTTAGACATTCTGAACTCTATCGGGGTTAGACAACACATGTCAGGACCTACTCATTGTCGAAATCATACTTTAGATTTAATACTGTCACATGGAAATGATATTAATGGGGTTGAAGTTCTGCAGCAAAGCAATGATATATCAGATCACTATCTAGTCTTGTTTAAACTCCATTTAGCTAAAGCTGAAAATTCAACTCCTTACAAATATGGTAGAACCATCACTTCTGCCACAAAAGACTGCTTTGCAAGTAATCTTCCTGATTTATCTCATTTCCTCAGCATATCCAACAGCGCAGAAAAACTTGATGATGTAACAGAAACTATGGATTCTCTCTTTTCTAGCACTTTAGATACGGTTGCTCTTTTACGCTTAAGGAAGATTAAGGAAAAGAGTCAAACACCGTGGTATAATGAGCACACTCGCGCCCTAAAGAGAGCAGCTTGGATAATGGAGCGCAGCTGGAGGAAAACAAAACTAGATGTATTTCGTATGGCTTGGCGGGAAAGTACCCTATCCTACAGAAAAGCATTAAAACTGCTAGATCTGATTACTTTTCGTCTCTTTTAGAAGAAAACAAACATAACCCAGGTATTTGTTCAATAGAGTGGCAAAATTACCAAAAAAAAAACATCAACTGGTATTGACATTTCCCAAAAGCACAGCAGTAATGACTTTATGAACTATTTTAATTCCAAAATCAATACTATTAGAAATCAAACTGTAGCCATGCAGCTGCCAGCAAATTGTGCTCTATAGATCCACTGAGGAACAATTCCACTCATTCTCTACTATAGGAGAGGAAGAATTGTATAAACTTGTTAAATCAGCTAAACCAACAAAATGTATGTTAGACCCTATTCCATCTAAACTACTAAAATAGGTGCTTCCAGAAGTCATAGATCCTCGTTTGGCTATTATTAATTCATCATTGCCATTAGGGTATGTCCCCAAAACCTTTAAATTGGTTATTAAGCCTCTCATTAAAAAAACACAACTTGACCCCAAAGATCTAGTTAATTACAGACCGATCTCAAATCTCTCTTTTCTGTCAAAGATACTAGAAAATGTAGCATCCTCACAATTATATTCCTTTTAAGAGAAAAATTATATCTGAGGATTTTCAGTCAGGATTTAGGGTGAATCCCAATTCTCTGTCTTACCCCTTCCCCTTAGTTTTGCACGTTCACATGAGAGTAAGGGCTATCCCAATTCTCGTTTTGATCGAAGGGTAGGGCTAAGGGGAAGGGGTAGATACCCCTTAAAACCAAGCATTTTTGCGAGCTTACTTGAAACCAAGGGGTACCCAGAACACACTGCGCAACAGGCAACAATGGCGGCCAGATCATCCAGAGAGTCACATAAATGTAAGTATTTTCGGCTTAAATAATTGATTTAAAAATTACGACTGTCTTGTTTTGTGCTCTACACAGTCCTGTACATATATATATATATATTTGCAACCATGTTCTTTATTGAAACGTTTTTAAAAATCGCTAGTTTTCTACGCTAATGTTACATTGCTGATTTGCACATTAGTCCCGCATTTCTCTGACTAGAGAAAACATCACTAAACCCACGCAATCGGCATACACACACTTGCAGATGGCATCTTGGAAATTTGTGATCAACACTTGTCGCCTCTGGTGATGTAGCAGCCAGCTAGCGATGATGTATGATGACGTAACAGTAACCAAGTGGTGTCTCATTTCATAGGGGTATGCTTTCACCCATAGTGTTTACCACTCGGTTTTGAGGGACAAGGGCTAGGAGTAAGACGAAGGGGAAGGGGTAAGACAGAGAAATGGGATTCACCCTTAGACATCTCATAGTACTGAGACTGCTCTCATTAGAGTGACAAATGACCTGCTCTTATCATCTGATCGTGGTTGTATCTCTCTATTAGTGCTCCTGGATCTTAGTACTGCATTCGTCACTATCGATCACAACGTTCTTTTGAATAGATTTGAAAACTCTGTTGGCATATCGTATCGATAGGTATCATATCGATCACAAGTGCAGTATTGAGTACCTCAAGGCTCAGTACTGTGGCCGTTACTTTTCACGCTTTACATGTTACCCTTTGGAAATATCATCAGGAAACATGGGGTTAGCTTTCACTGTTATGCTGATGATACTCAGCTTTATATTTCTTTACGGCCCGGTGAAACATACCAAATTGAGAAACTTATGGAATGCATAGTCGATATAAAAAACTGGATGACGAATAATTTCTTACTACTAAATTTAATTATCGGACCTAAAAACCACACTAGTAATAACCTAGAACACTGTCTAACACTTGATGGCTGCTCTCTCAATTCTTCATCATCAGTCAGGAACCTAGGTGTGCTATTTGATAGCAATCTCTCCTTTGACAGCCACGTTTCTAGCATTTGTAAAACTGCATTTTTTCATCTTAAAAATATATATCTAAACTGAGACCTATAGTCAAATGCAGTTAATTAATGCGTTTATGACCTCAAGGTTAGATTATTCTAATGCTTTATTAGGTGGTTGTTCTGCACGCTTAATAAACAAACTACAGATGGTCTAAATTGCAGCAGCTATAGTTCTTAGGTGTGTAGGAGTTCTTAGCGTTCTTGACGCTCCCAGAAAAGATTCTAATTATTAACAAAGAGCAGTTTCTGGTCTTTACAACATGACAACAACCATTAGTTTAAAGCAAACAGTCTACTGAACCTTTTGTGTCCTCGTCGATACGTGGGAAGAGGTCCTGACACAATGATCGTCGTCGCGGGCGATGTGCTGCATACCGTCTCGATCAGGCTCCTGAAGTCCCTCTTCGGTGTCTCCGTCTGCCGCAGCTTGGTGTCGTTCACCCCCGCGTGCAGCAGGACCTCGTCGCCTTTCAGGATCGCGGGTATCTGCGTAAAATCATTGAGAACACAAGCACCAGGGAAACAGTGAGTATGCACTTTACCTTCAGTTAACGTAGCACGGACGTGCCGGACGATGGAGTCTCCGACGATCACTGCGTCGCATCCCGTCTCACGGAGAGGAGAAAAGCGGTTGCGAGGAGATCTCGAAGGGGGGAGGTCATTGGAGGGGGGAGGTCATTGTCCGCAGCCTGGATCGCTTTTTCCGCTGCTGCACCCAGGGTTCGTGGTTTCCCGGCGCCGGGTGAAGGACATCTGGGAAGATCGTGTCCCGGGTGCACAGGGCCTGTGCAGAGAAACACACGGAGTAGAGGTGGTGGAAGTGTTTGCAGCTTGCTGCATACTTACCCTGGACTTGTGGGCATCAGCCCGGGATGTTTCCAGCATTACTCTCCGCTCCCTCAGCTGGGCCTGCTTCCCAAGCAGCTCGTGGATCTGCTTCTCCACGGCCTCCAGCTCCAGCTGCACCGAATGCAACTTGAACGTGTCCTCACCTGCACTCAAAGGTAGACACAAATCTGCCATTAAAGCAAGTAACAGTGAAACAAAGGTAAATGTGTGTAAATAGGGTATTAGCTGTGTTAGCGGGCCGGCAGCCGTGATGCTAATGGGCAATGTTAGCAGCAGCCACTCTAGTGATGCTAACGAGCTATAAGCTAATAGCGGACTCGGAAAATACAATTTGTGATAACAAGGCGCTCTGATTGTTTTTGTAGCAGAATGCGATTGGGGACATATCCACACGTTATAGAAACGAAAACGATGCTGTATAAAATGTATTTTAAGATAGAAAATAGACAATAAATAATTGACTTGACGGAGCTCAAACTCAAAACATCCACTGATCAGAACAAAGCAATCGAAAGCCTTGCAAAGCTTGACTAAGTATCATAACTTTCTGCTTTTTTCTTAAACAGTATAACCAAGTTAAATCAACAGCAATGCCTAGGAAAAGCTGAGAAGGAATTCAGTACGTATTCCATGTTCTTTAATGCCTGTATATCTGAAAACTCTTTACAAAACCATAAAGGACTTACAAAAAACAACAAGAAACAAACAAAAAAATTATGAAACAAGGTTTAACAAACAGCTTGGTCTTTTTGAGGTAAGGAGACACCTTTTAGTGTAACAAGCTACTGATTCCTCATTAAATGTTTAATGTTGAACAAAAATAAAATGGCAGTACATATACAAACTTGTCCTTTGTAGCGTATAGACTGAATAAAACGTAATTGTATGTTAGTTGAAGTGTTTTTTTGTGAGCAGGAGCCTACAGCTTCAGCTATCTTAAAGAAAAAAGAAAAAAAATTATGGTTTTGTTAAGAGTTTTCTACGGTGGATGAGAGAGCTCAATGCGCTGCAAATTAAGAAAACAACTTCGTAAATGTTATGCTTGTTCTCTAACATCTTCCCATGAACTCTAGAAAGTTTTCTCTGATCTTTTGTCTAGAGTGCGCTTCAAGAAGAGAAGCCGTGAGAGTGCTTGATCTCGATTGTTAGGGAGAAGTGGTCGGGCTCATTATTTTCTTTGAGATAGGTTCTTCGTTCCTCAATGGGCTTCGCTCTGAATCCTCTGCAGTTTGTAAGGGTGGGGTTTGCTATGGATAGGACAGATTTTGGTTAGATCATCTCTTTTCTCTTTTTTATCAGTTTGAGATTCCCGCAATGTAGTTATGTCTGTCTTGTCTGCAGATATGAAACCTTTCGATGCTGTGTTACTAAGTAAGGGCTTCTCATATCTGGGAGTGGTAGTGTTGCTGGTAGACAGTTTGAAGCCCTGGGGTCATTTCGTATCCTAGCTTCGCAACATAAAAACTGCAAAAAAGGAAAAAGGAGGAAAGGACATCTAGTGTTCATCTTTGTACCTCCTGCAGATTAAGTGGCAATGCATCTACAATTGGGTTAATACAGTGCGCTGTGTCTAGGTAGGTTAACCTTTGTAAGTAACCATCCTCTTTCGCAGACTGGAGCTCCAGGAGAAGATCTCCAAGTTCTCTTAACTTGGAATTGTCTTTGTTGGATATGCGAGGAAAGTTGTCAAGCTTACTAAAAAGTGAACTTTCTACAATCTCAGGGGCTGCATAGCTCTGGTTGAGTCTGTCCCAGACCATTTGTAAAGCTAATTTTGGGTTGTTTAAGTGCACAGACCTGAATCTTTTCACATACTCTGATGACTCTTTACCAAGCCACTTTGCTAAGAGTTCCTTACCTGCTGTCAGATCCAGTCCTTCAATGACATTGATGAAGGAAGCTTGCCACGCTCTATAATTTTCGGGTTAGTCATCGAACTTTGTGATCCCAGTGATAACAAGTTCTCTTTGTGCTAGATATTTTGCAAAAATACCTTGCTTTTTATTTTTTCATGGTCAGCTCTCTCTCTGCAAATGATGCACGTGCCCGTGCCGCTTCAGCCACAGCTTTTGCCCTAGCTGCTGCATTACTGGTTGAAGATCTTGAAGCGGTGCTCTTAGATCTAACCGGCGAAGCTTTCACAGATTTGTTGGGTTTATCCTTACCTTGATTCTTGATTTTCAGTAGCTTTTCTCTACACTGTCCTCCCTTCATGTTCAACATTTCTGAAATTTGATAGCAAGTTAAAGTCAATCTGTTATAAAGTCGAGAAGTGGAAGTTTCAAGTCAAACATTTATTGCAGCTTGGATAAACTCTACAATGAACCAGAGTGAAATTAAAGGTGGGGTATGTCATTTTTCAAAAACGCTTTACAAAAATGAGTCGGGGCCAAGTACCAAAACAAACTTGTAGCCAATCAGCAGTACAGTGAGAATCACAGTGTTACCCTTCAAGGGGGAAGTCCAGAGACAAAACCAAGGTCGATGTGTGTCCATGGACAGGAAGGTATGGGAAGAGGATGGAGCAGTCCATCAGGATGGCGATTCACAGGCTTACATTGGGCGCTAGTGGGGCAGGCCAACACAAACTGTCTGACATCCGCAGCCAGTGTGGGCCACCAGAAACGCTGACGGATGGCAAACAACTTTCTCCGAATCCCTGGATGGCAGACCAGCCTGGACGCATGACCCCTCTGAAGGACTTCAGGGCACAGCGCAGCCGACACAAACAAACCTGCCTGTCGGGCACTCCCCTGGCACTTGCACCCCTCGTCCGGCCTCCTCTTCTCACTGCTCGATACCCCAGGAGAGAGCCACGACCACCACCCCTTCAGGGAGGATGGCTTCAGCCGTAAGCTCCCCCTCTGGAGCCCCGAACAGACGCGAGAGAGCATCGGACTTGAAATTTTTGGACCCTGGCCGGTACGAGAGTGTGAAGTAGAACCAGCCAAAGAAGAGCGCCCAGCAGGCCTGGCACGAGCTTAGCCTCTTGGCCGAATGGATATAATCAAGATTCTTATGATCCGTCCAGACCAAGAAGGGTTGCGCTGACCCCTCCAACCAGTGACGCCACTCGCCCAATGCCAATCTCACCGCCAACAGTTCTCTATTGCCAATGTCATAGTTACGTTCTGCAGGGCTTAGGCGGTGAGAGAAGAATGCACACGGGTGCACCTTTCCGTCACTGGAGGAACGCTGAGATAGAACTGCGCCAACCCCGACGTCCGATGCGTCAACCTCGACAATGAACTGGGACTCAGGATCTGGAACCAACATAACAGGTGCAGAGACAAAACGGGACTTTAAGGTATCAAAGGCTACCTGAGCATCCTGGTTCCACCTGAAGGACAATGTATAAACCTGAAGTATCGATGTATAAACTGTGCCAAGGAACACTCAAGAGCTGAAATTTAGATATGGTAATAGGCATTTAGTTTCTGACACGGTGTAAGCGGTTAGACCAATCAAAGCAGAATAGGCACTTGAAAAGGAGGGGTTTAAAGAGAATGAGTCATTGAATGAACAATTCAGACAGTGTAAGAAAAGAGACGATGCTGTTTATTATGAGAAAAATGTATATTATGTATGAGAAAAAAAAATTGACCTTGAATGCGTGTAAACCTATTGTAGCAGACCTGCAATTTGTTTACAATTAGTGTGATATTAAAGGTATGAGTACAGAATTACAGTATTTAGACTATAGATTAAATTGTGAACCAAGACAGTAATGTTTATGTATGTGTATTCTGATGGTGTGTATTTGTGTAATGCCTTGTGTGGGTGTAGATGCATGAATTTGTGGATTGCACTGTGCAAATTTGTGGGAGGTTTGTTACTGTGTTTACTCCATATTTGTACACAAATTGTTGTTGTAATTAAAAATGGTTAACAGTTTATTCCCAAAACCCTTGTGTAGATAATGAATGCTGGAGCAGACTCTGTTAAGGATTTAAGCAGCAGTCAAGAGGGAGATGATGAGAAGAGGAGAAAGTCTGCTCAAGTATGTCTTTTTCAGTTTCTTTAAAAATTGTATCCTGTAAGTCCATCACATGTGGACTGGGCTGTCTTAAAAGGGTAATGAACTGAGAAATCCAAATCTTTTGATATAAGATGTCATTGTGCTATACAAAACATGCTGTAAGTTTCAGAACTCACTCAAAACTTTCCTTTTCCTGTTCCTGTCTAAAAACAGCTTTAATGAAGCCAGTCTGCCAAAACGACAGGTTGTGGTATGTGCCACTTTATGATGTAATAGTGTGGCTAAACCCCACCTCCATAGAAGAAGATCAACAGCTGTTTCGACACCACTGCCTATTTAGCCCTGCACAGATTCAGGCATGTAGTAGGTTTGTTTGTTTGTTTATTTTTTTCTTAACGCCATTAGAGCATCTATGGCTATATTCATGGTGAGAACTAGTTAATCCATACATAAGTCAATCTTTACACAAGTCTGTTATACACATACAAGTCAGGGGGGACAATTTAGAATCTTCAATTCGCCTAACCTGCATGTCTTTGGGCTGTGGGAGGAAACCGGAGAACCCGGTGTAAACCCATACTGACACAGGGAGAACATGCAAACTCCGGCATGTAGTAGGTAAATGACAAGAGCAGCAAACGCAGGTCTACACAGAAACCAAACGATAAACTTTTGATTTGATTAACTTTATTTTTAAAGAAAATTGACAGACCGCATCATTAAGAGCTTGATCCTTTGTTCACTGCATTTTACTGCAGATTAATTTACAAACAAAGCACAATTTGACACAGGATTTTCAGAAAGACTGAATCTAAAATACTATTTATTTATTTATTTTGTCATTTAGCAGACGCTTTTATCCAAAGCGACTTACAAATGAGGACATTATAGAAGCAATCAAAACCAACAAAAGAGCAACAACATGCAAGTGCTATTACAAGTCCTGGTTATCCTAACGAAGTACACGTAGGAAGGTTTTCTTATGTTTTTTTTTAGAAAACTAGTATGTAAAATACTATGCTGTGATGACCATATTTAATCTGATACCGCACCACACGAGTGTGAGTAACTGTTTTTGTTATGTGATCATTATCGCTTTGTCTATTACAGATTGTTATTTATGCCTTTTTCACCTAAGACACAGCAGCGTCCATCTAGGAAGAATGTAGGCTGTCAAACATACACAACTGTTAGCCAATCATACCAGTGGGCATTTACTTCCGAGTCTACAATCTACTACACCTATTTAAACTGAGGCTTCTGATCTGGGGTCAAAAACAGGACAGAAAATAGCCTGTTACTTCTAAATTATGATAAATATCTTGATGAGATTATAAGTGGACCTCAGAGAACAGTACAAAATAAAAAAAAGAAGGCAGTTCATGACCCCTTTAATGACACAAACTGGCACGTTTTATCTCCTACATGCTGAGGCCCTATGTGTTTGATATTATGCAGGTGGCTGGCAGTGAGGAGGAGGAAAACGAGAAGGAGGAGAAGGATGATTGTGGTGACATGGAGGTTTCTGATCGGGGACATATGAAAGATGAAGTATGTACTCTTACATTGTTGTTGAGGTGCGGAAGCTCTGTGTTGGAATGTTTTACATGCAAATGAGATGCTTGAGGCAGTGAAAAAGAGCAGAATAAACTCGAAGTCAGCATATTATTTATTTACACTTAATGCTCACTTTATTAGGTACATTTTAACAACTGATAAATAACTGAAATATCTAATCAGCCAATCACATGATAGCAACTCATTGCATTTAGGCATGTATATATTGTCAGGATGATCTCCTGAAGTTCAAATCAGAACGGGGAACAGTGGTGATTTAAGTGACTTTGATCATGGCATGGTTGATGGTGCCAGTCTGAGTATTTCATGAACTACTCTTCTACTAGGATTTTCACTTGCAACCAACTCTAGGTTTACAAAAAATGGTCCAAAAAAGAGAAAATCATATTAAAGCATGTATCCATCCTGGCATATATCCATCCATCCTCAATGGTTCAGGCTGGTGGTAAGTAATGGTGTGGGGGATATTGCCACAGCCTACCTGAGTACTGTTGCTGATTATGTCCAACCCTTTATGACCACAGTGTACCTATCTTGTTATGGTTACTTCTAGCAGGATAATGCACCATATCACAAAGCTCAAATTATGACAATGGGTTCACTGTACTCAAATGGCCTCCACAGTCACCACATCTCTCAATCCAGTAGCACACCTTTGGTATATGTTGGAATGAGAGATTCTAATAATGGATCGACAAGACCAAGGAGCTGGTGGTGGATTTCAGGAGACAGAGCAGAGAACACACACCCATCACCATCGACAAGACACCTGTGGAGCAGGTAAACAGCTTTAAGTTCCTCGGCGTTCACATCACCGAGGATCTCACATGGTCTGCTCACACAGATGCAGTGCTGAAGAAGGCACACCAGCGCCTCTTCTTCCTAAGACGGCTGAGGAAGTTTGGAATGAGCCCCAGCATCCTCAGATCCTTCTACACCTGCACTGTGGAGAGCATCACCGCCTGGTTTGGAAACAGCACCGCTGGCAACCGCAAAGCTCTGCAAAGTGTCGTGCGAACTGCCCGCCACATTGTTGGAGGTGAGCTTCCCTCCCTCCAGGACATCTACACCAGGCGGTGTGTAAGGAAAGCCAGGAGGATCATCAAGGACTCCAGCCACCCGTCCCACAGTCTGCTCTCTCTGCTGCCCTCAGGAAGACATCTCCGCAGCATCTGATTCCGCACTAGCCGACTGAGGGATAGCTTTTTCCCTCAGGCTATCAGGCTAATGAACAGAAAAAACTAATACACCCCACAGCACACTCCCACTTTACGATATGCCATGCACTGCACTTTAACACAGTTAAAATGGACTACGCGCACACACTACACAAACACAACAATCTATCTGCTACCACTGGATACCATGCAACGCATATCCATGACATTGCGTATCCGGCCTATGTAAAATCTGGAGCAACTTTTTTTCACATACTATTGTGTGTATATACTGTATGTGTACATAATGTAAAATGTGTACATACGGTGCATAACGTGTATTGATAATTGTAAGTATGTCTTAAATAGTACACTGTGTGTACTGAGTATATGTATGTGTATTCTGCACATTGTCTTTCTTGATAACTCTGTAAGTATGTACTGTCTATATGTAAAAAAAATTCTGCACTGTCTCAATAATTGCACGCTCTCAATAATTTCACTCACCAAAGCACACGTGCTGTGGTGATGTGACAATAAAAGTGATTTGATTGATTTGATTTGGATGTGCAGCTGTAGTGAATTCCAGTGCTGACGGGCAAGAAGACAACCTCTGGTACCAAGCCAAGAAGGACATTACATTTCTTTGGTCTTAACCCGTTTAATCCCACATTTTTCTCAGACATGAAAATATACAAATAATGTGTCATTAGCAATCCTTTGAAATAATGAATAATTATTTTGGGAATTTTCACACTTGGAAAAGTTTTATGGTCTGTCACAATTGTGACCGGTGGGATAATGTGTATAATGAATTAACATATTTCTTTAGTAATTACATTTTTTATGTCTTATCCCAGCTATTTTAAACTGTCTGATCACACTCTAGGATTACTATTATGCATAAAAAACCCTTATATGACATTGATAGGTATACTGAGATAAAAGACAAAAGAATACAACCATCAAAGTATTTCAAAATTGTTAATTTATTGTTAAAATTAAAATATATAATCCAATTTTTATATTAGTGCTACCAGTATTACAACATCAATATTGTAACTTATTTGAACTTTTAATTTAGTGCAATATTTTGTCATTGCAACATTTGAGTGCAGCTTTCACTAACAACTACAATTGGATTTATATTGTATACCTAAATTCACTGTTATCTCACCAGTCACTATTGTGAACATCAAGAGGTTTACTCATTTTATGACCACACTCAACAAAACTGAATATTTTTAAATTCATATTTTAACACTAGACACCTTAAAGCTAATGTGTACTAAAAATCTTTGTCATATCTTTGTTAACATACTTTATTAGCCTTTCGGAGCTTTGATGCAGTCATCATCTTCCCGTGGTGCAAACAGGAATTAAACTGCTCTGGTCATGTGACACTGCACATATTTAATTGAGACCCTTTAATTTTTCCAAAGTTTCAGGAAGTGCACTAAAACATCAGTCAGTAAGGTTTTTAGAGCTTTATAAATGAAAAACTTTTTCACGGTCACTATTGTGACATGTGGGGTTAAATGGGTTAATGCAGTTTCTACCCTTCACCCACCTAGAGACTGTTTCCTAAGGTTTTGGTTTGTGACTGCCATAAAAATACCTTAGGACCTCTGTATGCAGCAGCAGTGGGTGAATCAAAGAGAGATCAGTGGTCCATCAAATCCATTCATAACTATGTTTTCAAACCTTAAAACCGATGCAAACCACATACATCTTGTACTTATTCAGATAAATAAGTATTCTCAGGGTCAGCGATTTATATTTGAATTTAAATGTATTTATTAGGATCAACCCCTTGAGATACCATCTCGTTTTCGAGGGGGTTCCACAATCACAACAACAAAAAACATAAAACACCCACAAATTAACATTACATCCATAAACAACACCAAACAACAAAACACAAACAATAATTGATGGAAAAGAGAAAAAAACACCACAACATTAAAATAATAACTAGTAGCAAATATGAAACAAAACATAATACTAAATATATCGATCAGTGAAACCAATCACAACATAAGGAAAAACTATATGTAAAAAATCAATAGCATCTTCAAAAGTAACATGTAAAATCCAAAGTAAAATATGATAAAGTTTGCTTAAACATCTTAAATGATGTAATAGATTGAATATCAGCAGGTAAATTATTCCAGTCTATTGGACCTTTCTACATGAAAGCTCTTTTACCAATGTTTTTTTTTTTGACACGAGTAACAACAAAATAGGTCTGAACAGAATGCCTAACTTGATAATTTAAAGAAAAAGTACAAAATATTGTTGTAAATAACTAAGATATTTAAAATGAATACATTTGAATATAGATTAAAGCCAGTGAATATGTTCTCCAAGGTATTTAATAGTATCAAGCAGAAAAGTGCCGTCTTTACATAATATAGCACAGGAACTACTTTTGGATTTAAGTTTCTGTCTAGTACCAAAAATCACAATATAAGACTTAGTTTTATTAAAGGGGGTCATTGGATGCCCATTTTACACAAGTTGATATGATTTCCTTAGGGTCTTAATGAAAAGTCTATGATATACTTTTGTTAAAAATTTCTCAATGGTAGTGTAAAAAACACGTGGATTTAGTCCATGTTGCTTCAAATGCTAGTGAGCTCTGCTGACTCCGCCCCTCTCTTCCGTGGAGTGACAAGCAGACCATAGGTATGTGTAGATCCCTGTTCAACTGCTCCAGATATGTTGACGTGTCAGCCATCTCGCATTCACCATAATAATCAATGAATATTCAAAGATATACAAGCATATAACTTACTGTTGTAGACGTACACAGTCAATGCGCTCAAAGATTCGCAGACCATTCCAAAAATGTCGGATTGCTTACGTATCTGCATATTGCTTACGACTGCATATAAACAGTCGATAATGAGGCATCTAGATATACAGGTGCATCTCAATAAATTAGAATGTCGTGGACAAGTTAATTTACTTCAGTAATTCAACTCAAATTGTGAAACTTGTGTATTTAATAAATTCAATGCACACAGACTGAAGTAGTTCAAGTCTTTGGTTCTTTTAATTGTGATGATTTTGGCTCACATGTATCAAAAATCCACCAATTCACTATCTCAACAAATTAGAATACTTCATAAGACCAATAAACATTGTTAGTGAATTGTTGGTCTTCTGGAAAGTATGTTTATTTAATGTATATGTACTCAATACTTGGTAGGGGCTCCTTTTGCTTTAATTGCTGCCTCAATTTGGCGTGGCATGGAGGTGATCAGTTTGTTTCACTGCTGAGGTGGTATAGAAGCCCAGGTTTCTTTGACAGTGGCCTTCAGCTCATCTGCATTTTTTGGTCTCTTGTTTCTCATTTTCCTCTTGACAATACCCCATACATTCTCTATGGGGTTCAGGTCTGATGAGTTTGCTGGCCAGTTAAGCACACCAACATGGGTTGGTCATTTAACCAACTTTTGGTGCTTTTGGTAGTGTGGGCTGGTGTCAAATCCTGCTGAAAATAGAAATCAGCATCTTTAAAAAACTGGTCAGCAGAATGAAGCATGAAGTGCTCCAAAATTTCTTGGTAAACGGGTGTAGTGACGTTGGTTTTCAAAAAACACAATGGACCAACACCAGCAGATGACATTGTACCCCAAATCATCAGACTGTGGAAACTTAACACTGGACTTTAAGCAACTTGGGCTATGAGCTTCTCCACCCTTCCTCCAGACTCTAGAATCTTGGTTTACAAATGAAATACAAAACTTGCTCTCATCTGAAAAGAGGACTTTGGACCACTGGGCATTAGTCAATTTCTTCTCCTTAGCCCAGGTAAGACGCCTCTGACGACAACTGTAGCCAAATTCCTTGACACGTCTGTGTGTGGTGACTCTTGATGCCTTGACCCCAGCCTCAGTCCATTCCTTGTGAAGTTCACCCAAATTCTTGAATCGATTTTGCTTGACAATCCTCATTCTCTTATGGTCTCTTATTTAATTAATTGAATGTTTATCTGAATAAGTAAATAATTTTATTCCAAAAATACTTAGGGTTCTTACAATACTGGGAAAGACATTCTTTATAATAAGTAGATTTCAAATTTCGTACTTTTGTCTTGCTTAAATTTCTCAAGTGCCTATATACTTCCCAATCAGCATTGCTTCTTGTCTGACAAAATACTGACAATGCTTTATTCCTTAGCCTAAAAATACTAATAAGTTCAGAATTTATCCAAAGGAGATAATTACCCCTAACCCTAATAGTTTTCCAGGCAGCATGCTTGTCCACAACATTAAGGAACTCTGTATAAAGAAAGTCGCCAAGCATCTTGTACATTAGGGATTAAATTTAATCTATCTCAAATAATATAAATCAAATCATTAATTAATTAATGCATTTAGATTCATTTTTTTTATATTGTATTATTATTGAATTTTATTTTGTATTTGTATTTTATATTTATATTGCACTGACTATCAATAGCTGCTCGCATAAAATTCAAATCCTTAATGTTTGCCTACAAAACCACCACTGGCTCTGCACCCTTTTACCTAAATTCATTATGTGAAGCTAAATCGCAAATTTGTGCTTAATGAATGCATGGGCATGAGTATCACTCACTCATAAGCTGGAATCATTCGGCGGGGACGATTGTCTGACGCAAAATGCCGAGTGGCGGAACGTGCCGAAGAATGACGGAAAATACCGGATGTAGGAGGAGGAACGGAAAAAAGAGAAAAAACTGACATGGCAAGTGCGTGCGTGCAGAAAAGTGCAGTTAAAGCTGGAAAATGCAATTGTTCCAGTGAGAAATAAAGCGGACTGCAATGCACATGTGTGTCTGAGGACAACATATGCGCTATATTAAAAGCTATTGTGAGTAAAGCACAGAGAGGGAAAACGCATCAGCACTTGGTCATCTCAGGGATACTGATGGTATGACAATGTCTCATTCGGATTATAAAGGACTGATCGTCATGTAAATATGCAATATTTAATCATAATAATGTGCAATTTGGAAGAAAACGGTGATTTTTGTTACACTGTGGTTGTTTAAGTGTGAAATTCGACGGTTTGTGTGTTCGTTATAAATGCTACGCAGTTAATTATACCGTTGATTTATTTGAATAGTTCGCAAGAGATGGAAATGTTATGTCTTAATAACTAAAGAAAACAACTTGAATATGTAAATTAACAAATAATGAGACACTTTTGTGTAGAAAAGTTTCTTTATTTTCATTGTGTTGTATTTCATTTAAGTGAATGTCATAAAAATTATGTTTTATTTTCTTGTATTTCTTTTCTAAGGTTTTCAATCTAATTCACCTAATTCAAGCCAATGTAAGCCAGTTCAACTTGATGCTATTTGCTTGAACAAACTGAGTAATTGTCAAACCTGACATAATTCTGAAAATACAAAGGCTGAAACTGATTTGGAGTTGTTCCCTGTGTCTCCTGTGAATGGCTGATGTTCTTTTCAAGTTAGGAACAGATACTGGTGTGTGAAATTCCCAGATAACTTGACACATTACTTCAGACTTATGTACCCTCTAGAAGCATGCGTTCTGCAAATGAACGTCACTTTATTGTGCCATCCCAAAGAGGCACAAAATCACTTTCACGGACTTTTAAATTAAATGTTCCCTCTTGGTGGAATGACCTGCCCAACTCAATCCGAAAAGCTGAGTCCGTAGCCATCTTCAAGAATTGGCTAAAAACACAACTCTTCCATCTATATTTGAACCTCTATCTCTAACTCTCTTTTCTAATTCTAATCTTAAAATTATAAAAAACAACTAGCTTTTCTAATAGTTTTGTATTGTATCTATTTGTTTTCTTTTTATTTATTATACAATTAAAAAAGCAAAAAAAAGGCCTCTAACACTAGCTTGCTCTATTCTTTTTCTATATAAAAAACCTACATTATATAAAGTAATACTACATTAAGTTAATTGAGACTTGTTATGGCACTTGCATATCATTGCTCTTTTGTTGATTTTGATTGCTTCCATTGTCCTCATTTGTAAGTCGCTTTGGATAAAAGCGTCTGCAAAATGAGTAAATTTAAATGTAAATATTGTCTGATTTTAATTAATCTAGAAAGGGATTTAGGTAATTTAATTTTACATACACAAAATATAATAGAGTGATCACTAAAGCAGTCAGACATAACACCTGCCCTTAAAAAAATCTGTTAGGATGTGGAACAAGTATCCAATCAACTGAGTCCAAGCAGTAACTCCAGTGGGCTCAGTAATTAGTTGGATAAGATTTAAACTATTAAATATATTTTTGATGATTGATTTATCATAAAAATTTTGATGAAATGATTTAACCAATTTTTGTTAAAATCACAGTAATATAATTTCATTTTTACCAAAAATAAAAATGTAATGTGGATATCAGAAAATTGAATGACTCCACTGGTGAAGAGATTAGTCTATATATGCTTCCAATAGTTATACATTTATTTAAATGAAGAATTACCTTAACAAAGATACATTTGCAATGTAAAGGATCAACTGAAGGTATACACAATTCAGATACATGACCAATAGAAACATAGATAGCCACACCTCCACCCCTGGATCACCTATCATATCTATAAAGAACATAATTAAGTAGATTTATTTCACTGCCTGAAACACTGCTATTTAGCCATGTCTCAGAGAGTGTAACAATATCCGGTTTGTTTAAATCAACCCACACACGAAGTCAATTAATTTTGTGCACAAGACTTCTAATATTCAAATGAATAATTTTAAACCCCTTAACCTCATCCAGCCTGAAAATATATAATAATAACAATGACACTGATCAGATATGAAATAAAAAAATAACCAAATCCCAAAAATATTGCAAGGGTGCAGAAACGACTAAATAAATAAATCACAACGAAACAATCAAGCAACACACATACAATATCTCACAGAAGTGAGTACACCCCTCACATTTTTGTAAATGCTTTATTCTATCTTTTCATCTGACAACACTGAAAAAATGAAATGAGTGTACAGCTTGTATAACAGTGTAAATTCAACACACAGCCATTAATGTCTAAACTGCTGACCACAAAAGTGAGTACACCCCTAAGTCAAAATGTTTTCCTCTGGCCAGATGAACCAGCAGTTCAATTCCAACTTCAGCAAAGTCAGATTGTGTAAGGGACTCATCTGGTTCCCGAGGTCTTGTCCCGATGGCCGTCTAGGTGACGAGGTCTTCACTGGGGATCTGTCTCTGGGGCTCATCTAGGTGTCCGCTGACGTTCAGGGCTGTCATCTCTAGGTGCTGATCTACCATCTGATCTGGATACGGACTGGATCGGGTGGCTACGGTGATCTCGGAATAAGAAAGAAACAGACTAATATTAGTGTAGATGCCATTCTCCTTATGATGTAACAAGTACATCGGGTGTTATGGGAAGTGTTCCCGGTTCTGGTTGACCTAATTAATGCCACCTAACAATACTTTAACGGATTTGAATATTAGAAGCATATTAGTGTGTTATGTCTACGATAGGTTAAAGAGATGGGGCTTTAATCTAGATTTAAACTGACAGAGTGTGTCTGCCTCCCGAACAGTGTTAAGTAGATTGTTCCAGAGTTTGGGCGCTAAATAGGAAAAGGATCTGCCACCCGCAGTTGATTTTGATATTCTAGGTATTATCAAATGGTCAGTTTTCAGAATGCAGTGGACGCGGAGTACTATGATGCGATAAGAGCTCGCTCAAGTACTGAGGAGCTAAACCATTCAGGGCTTTATAGGTAATTAACAAGATTTTAAAATCTATACAATGTTTAATAGGGAACCAGTGCAGTGTTGACAGAACCGGGCTAATGTGGTCATACTTCCTGGTTCTAGTAAGGACTCTAGCTGCTGCATTTATTAAGCATGCAGAACAACCACCCAATAAAGTATTACAATAATCTAACCTTGAGGTCGTAGATGCATGAATTAACATTTCTGCATTTGACTTTGAGAGCATAGGTCTCAATTTAGATATATTTTTAAGATTAAAAAATGCAGTTTTACAAATGCTCGAAACGTTGCTGTCAATGGAAAGATTATATCAAATAGCACACCTAGGTTCCTAACTGACGACGAAGAATTTGCAGAGCAGCCATCAAGCATTAGACAGTTTTCTAGGTTATAACATGTGAGGGTTTTAGGTCCAATAATTGACACCACTGTTTTTTCAGAATTTAGCAGTAAGAAATTACTCGTCATCCAGTATGCATTCCATTAGTTTCTCAATTTGGTGTGTTTCACCGGGCCGCGAAGAAATAAAGAGCTGAGTATCATCAGCATAATAATGAAAGCTAACACAGTATTTCCTGATGATATTTCCCAAGGGTAGCATGTAAAGCTAGAAAAGTAACAGCCCTAGAACTGAGACTTGAGGTACTCCATACTGCACTTGTGATCGATATGATACCTCTTCATTCACTGCTACGAATTGATGGTGGTCAGATAAGTATGATTTGAACCATGCTAATGCACTTCCACTAATGCCAACAAAGTTTTGTAGTCTATTCAAAAGAATGTTTTGGTCGATAGTATTGAACACAGCGCTAAGATCTAGTAGCACTAATAGAGAGATACAACCACGATCAGAGGATAAGAGCAGGTAATTTGTAACACTAATGAGAGCAGTCTCAGTACTATAAAACGGTCTAAATCCTGACTGGAAATCCTAACAGATACCATTTTTCTCTAAGAACGAATGTAATTGTGAGGATACTACCCTTTCTAGTATCTTTGACAGAGAAGGGAGATTCAAGATCGGTCTGTAATTAACTAGATATTTGGGATCAAGTTGTGTTTTTTTAATGAGAGGCTTAATAACAGCCAATTTGAAGGTTTTGGGGATATTTCCCAATGACAATGAGGAATTAATAATAGCCAAAAGAGGATCTATGACATCTGGAAGCGCCTTTTTTAGTAGTTTAGATGGAATAGGGTCTAACATACATGTTGTTGGTTTAGATGATCTAACCTGTTAAGCTGCTCGAGGACGCCATTGCACTGAATGCTCTTTGTTTGCACATGTCATTGTTTACAAATAGATTAAATGAAGCGGGACAAAATTAATCTTGACAAACAATATATCATTCTGAAGGTCTAAGCCTCAAGCATCGACAATAGATCACTGTTTTTTGGTGGAAAGCTTATAAGGAATATATTTGCTAAAATTTGTGTAAGCAGTAACATCAAACCATCCATAATAAAAACGCAGTACATACCAGCTTTGTGTAATATTGAGTCACAAACACATCCACTGCTGTAAATCCTGGTTTAGTTAAAGAGGTAAGAGTTCATTGAACAACATCAGATCGAGTACTTTAGTCCAACAAAGCAATAACTTTTTATATGGACGGATATTCCTTTGTTTGCATCTCCTTTCTTCAGGGATAGTTTATTGTTTGTATCCGTTTTGGAATAACTCATGCTCAAAAAACTGCGTCTTGGTTTTGTAGCATACAGTGTTACACACAGACTGAGACCATCCCAAAAAAGAAAAAGTGCTTTTTTTGTAAAAATAACCCTTTTTTTCTACATTTTTAATATATGTGTATGTGTGTTTTGTGGGGAATGTGGCTGTATCTGTATGATTAGTATCTGTGTGGCTGATAATTCATACAAAGCAATTGTTTTGTATTTCTTTCTTTCTTTTTATTACTCAAATTATTCTTATTGTATTTTTTAGTGGTCAAATAAATCACTTATATGACGTCTAAGATTCCGTCTATAATAATTTTATAATTGAAAAACATGTATGTATAATGACTAAAATAGTTTAATAGTTTGTAGAACTCTTCAATACATTTGGTAAATAAATATTTTTCCTCAAACGTGTGGGGGGGGGGACTATACTATACAGTGCTCAGCGTAAATGAGTACACCCCCTTTGAAAAGTAACATTTTAAACAATATCTCAATGAACACAATTTTTTTTCCAAAATGTTGACAAGACTAAGTTTTATATAACACCTGTTTAACTTATAACATGAAAGTAAGGTTAATAATATAACTTAGAGAACAACATTTTCAGTTTTACTCAAATTAGGGTGATGCAAAAATGAGTACACCCCACTGAAAGTCTCTGGAGCAAAGCTAAATTTTAGACTACAAATGTCTAATTTAACAAGAATTCAACCACATGTGAGTCTAATTATTCATTACACAGTTGTTCAGCAGACAGTTGACTATAAAAGGGTGTTACTTAAAGAAAACCCCTTCCCATTTCATGCTGTCACCACATGGAAGAGAAATGTCACAAGACTTGAGAAAGAAAATTTCTTTACACAAGAAAGGTGAAGGCTACAAGAAGATCAGCAAAGCTTTACTTATCAGTCAGAATACTGTAGCAAAAGTGGTACAAACATTTAAAAAAGATGGAACTGCAACCATCTCACAGAGACGTCCAGGTCGTCCACAGAAGTTAACACCTCGACAGGAGCGTCTTCTGATGAGAAGGGTTGAAGAAAATCGACATGCAAGTTCACTGCAGTTATCTAAAGAAGTAGAAAGCCAAACTGGGGTGACTATTTCCCGTGACACAATACGGCGTACACTGCAGAGGAATGGCATGCATGGGTGCCATCCACGAAAGAAGCCTCTCCTAAAGCCCAGGCACAAAAAAGCCCACCTAGAGTTTGCCAGGGCCCATGCTGACAAAGATGAAGACTACTGGGACTCTATACTCTGGAGAGATGAGACCAAGATAAATGTTTTTGGAACTGATGGCTTCAAAACTGTATGGCGTCGAAAGGTGAGGAATACAAAGAAAAATGCATGGTGCCTACAGTGAAACATGGTGGTGGCAGTGTCTTTATGTGGGGCTGCATGAGTGCTGCTGGTGTCGGGGAGCTGCATTTCATTGATGGCATCATGAATTCACAAATGTACTGCTCTATACTGAAAGAGAAGATGCTACCATCACTCCGTGCCCTTGGTCGTCGTGCACTTTTCCAACATGACAATGATCCTAAACACACATCTAAGGCCACTGTTGGATTTCTGAAGAAGAACAGGGTGAAAATGATTCAGTGGCCAAGTATGTCTCCTGATCTGAACCCAATCGAACACCTATGGGGAATTCTGAAGAGACAAGTTGAGCATCACTCTCCATCCAGCATCCAATCTCTAAAAGAGGTAATTCTTGAATAATGGAAAAAGATAGATCTGGCAAAATATCGCCAACTTATTCATTCCGTGCCTAGAAGACTTGGTGCTGTCATTAAAAATCATGGAGGCCATACAAAGTACTAGATTTAGTAGTTTTTTGTTGTGGGGTGTACTCATTTTTGCATCACCCTAATTTGAGTAAAACTTAAAAATGTGTAATCTAAGTTATATTATTAACCTTACTTTCATGTTATAAGTTAAACAGATGTTATATTAAACTTAGTATTGTCAACATTTTGGAAATGGTTTTTGTGTTCATTGAGATATTGTTTAAAAAGTTACTTTTCAAAGGGGGTGTACTCATTTACGCTGAGCACTGTATATAGTCTCATTCCATTCCATGGTATCTTTTTCAGATTTTAAATATAAACTCACGAGACATGTGACTTTCAACCCATTACATTTCTGGATTGCTCCAGGATTTAGTTAATATATTTTTATATGAATAACAATTTTTTTTTTCATTCAGTGTGGTACACTTTTTTTCAAGGCACTTCAGTCTCTATAACTTTTTATCTTTTTGAGCATTATCAACTCTGGATGATGGATAGTAAAGCCCAAAGGGTCTTCTTTACAAAGACACCAAAATTATGTGTGTAGCACACTGAAGTCAGCACCTGTTATAATTTTAAGTTTGGTACGTCTTTTTCAACTGTGAGTCACAAAATCCCAAAATGGGGATTGTTTGCTAACAGGTTAACAAGTTTATAGAATTCATTCTTCCTCTCCTATAGTAGAGAATGAGTGGAATTGTTCCTCAGGGGATCTATCTGATGCGATACTGTAGCTGACGGCTGCATGGTTACAATTTTAGCTCTAATAGTATTGATCTTGGTAGTAAAATAGTTCATAAAGTTGGGCAATAAATCGATTTTATCGATTAACTCGAATGTGTAGCTTACGTTGATTTGTTTGAATGAAAATTTTCTCTTTAAAATCCGCCGACGCTCTCCTCTGGGCTCCCGTAGTTCTGAATGGGCTCAGCACTCCCCCGTGCGTTTGCTATATGTTAGGCCAATAGACGATAGGTGTGTTTGGGTGCTTTCACACCTGCCTCAATTAGTTCGGTTGAATCGCCCTAGAGTTCGTTTTCCCTCTTGGTGCGGTTCGTTTGGGCAGGTGAGAATGCCGCAATCGCACTTGGGTGCTCACAAAAAACGGACCAAACAAGCGTATCAAGACCTCCTTGAAGAGGTGGTCTCAGTATGCTTTCAAAAGAACCCTGGAGCGGTTTGTTTGTGGTGAGAACGCAATCCGACCTCAAACAGACCCAACTGCAAAAAGAACTGTGCATTTTTGGACTAAACCAGCTGCCATAGTCAGCTGCGCTGTGCATTATGGGATGAGGAAGTGTTTGTTGACAGTTTGCAGTTTAGCATGGCAGGTCGCGGACAAACTTGGGGTTGTGAGGAGGTGCGGAGCCTCATAGAAATTTGGTGACTTGCGATGCGCCTTCGCCGTTTGCAGTGCATTAATACATTATTTTCCAGCCGCATCTGCGCTTCATTCTCAAAAGTTATATATTGCCTGAAGTGGTATATACAAACTATGTAGTAAAGGATGACCAGGGATAAAATCAACCTGCGCAGTTGTCTCTCCATAATAGCAGTGTGCTGTCTGCTGCATTTTACTCCTGTCTTTGTGTACTTCCGGAAGCACCGTTGGAATTTTCCTGCACGCTCTTTCTGACCAATCGAAAAGCAGTTTAGGGAATGCGTTCAAAGACACATCTAGCCAACAAGTGAAGCGGATGTTGTCACCTAACTGCATTTTGGTTCGTTTCAGCTAGTTCGGACGAGAGCAAACGGTGTGGTGTGAAAAGGAACCAAAATGGCTAAAAATAGCTACAATGTATAATTGTTTGCCTTTGGTCCAAGGAAAGGCAAAACATTTCACACCAGGAAAGTCCGATAGTTCACTTGCTTTGATCCAAAGCAAGTGAACTATCGGACTTTCCTGGTGTGAATACACCCTTCTTTCAACTTGAAGCAGCGCTGCGCAGAATTATCAGTGTATGACATCAAAGTACCACGAGAGTGATAAAAGAGCAGGATGCTTATGCTTTCATATCGCACTCGCGGTAATTGGATGTCACACAGTGATCATTCTGCGCAGCGCTGCTTCAAGTCGAACACACCTCAGGGATTTTCCTGCATAGAGAATTATAACTCAAATTACGTGATCACCTCTGTATGAGTGAATGAAAGAGACATGCGGTTTCATTTACCACACACATGATGGGTGATGCGTGATGCTCGCGGTGACTTCAGCGTCTGCTGTCGCACTAAATGAGGACATACATGAACAACATCTCCAGAACTTCTCTGAGAGTCACTTCATGAGCATTTTACCATTTGATTTGAATAAAACTAGCATCATATCATATACACACAGAACTGTGAAGTTATACATGGCAATCCATCAAAATAAAATTTTGATTAAACTTAGAAGACACTGCGGCAGAAATATATTAATATTGTTCAGCAGAATGCTGAACAATCAGAAGTAACTAACAGTCAGAAGTAACCCACCCTACAACACACTCCCACCCACACAACATGCCATGCACTGCACTTTAACACCGTTCTACCGGACTACACGCACACACTGCACTAACACATCTGCTATCACTGGACACCAGCCGCGATTTCTTTAAGACTGCAAGGGAAGCTCAGCTTCCCCTATAATTGTCAAAAAATGAATGGTCAAATATATGTACTATTATGTTAACATTTTATTGACTAAAAATGCGTTAAACACGTTCATCTCGAACGAAAACAATTTTGTTCAGAATCAGCTACTTAGGTCGGCTGACTCGATTTCCTTCTCATTCATTCCCGTAGCGTACAGTGCATTACTCTGTTGAAGCCCAGCGTCCATTGACTTCAATGGGGCTGCTTTAAACAGTTTTTTTCAGTGCTTAGAAACAAGACGGTCATTGGATAATGCTGCGATTATGTCCCGCCCACGGACGCTCAGCGTCTCTGGGATGAATGGAGGAGTGGGCTGGCTCGGACTCCGAGCGTCTGCGTGATGATTGGAGGGTCTGTCATCTCTTTTTAATCCACTTTTATGCCCTAAAACGCTCGTTTTTTGGGGTCGACAGCTTATAAAAACGTATTTATTGTTTTTTTTAGCTTGTTTGCTATACACATTGTCACATATCAGCTTTTAGACATTTTTTTTTTTTTTGTTATAAATAAATGACAAGGAGGCGGCAGCTTCTCGCAATGCAAAGAGACGGTTGGTGTGGGCGGTGGGCGTGGTCTTCAGATTATGACGCGTATCACTCTGTGTCTCCATTTCCAACTCAGTCCCATCGCGGATTTTGCATGTGTAGTCGAAAGACAAACTGCTGCAACCTTCATCGTATATTTCACACAATTTCACACCACATTCATTGTTTCAGTTTAACATAATTCCCACATTTCCTCCCGTTGAGTTAAATATATATATATATATTAGATCGTTTGTTCATTAATTCATATAGTCTGAACTAGCCAGCTAGCAAACTGCACAGCAGGTGTAGAAAGGAGCTTCTCCTGTTTAAAGCGGCTCAAGTCCTACACCCGTAACACAATGGGCCAAGGCCGTTTAAGCAGCCTAGCTCTGCTGGCCATTGAGAGGACACTGGTCAAGTCACTGGAAAAGACGCCTAGTTGGTACGACAGGGTTACAGAGCATTTTCTTGAAAAGGAACGTAGGGCAGAATTTACATATAAATAAATGGACAATTTTTATGATTTAGGCCGAAAATGAGCTTCCCCTCTTTAAAAGATCAGCAGCCGCCACTGCTGGACACCATACAAAAGCACATCCACGACACTGCATATGTATAATCTGTTGCACCTTTGCACAACTATCTGCTGCTCAACCAATCTGCTGTAAATTTATAATCTGCTGCACCTTCACATTATTACTATGTATAGATTACATAATGTATAGATAGTGTACATAATGTAGATGTGTACATACGGTGTATAATGTGTAGTTGATAACGAAGTATGTCTTTATAGTACACTATGTGTACTGAGTATATGTATGTGTATTTTGCACATTGTCTTCTGTACAGTCTGTAAATATGTACTGTCCATATGTAAATTGTTGTGTCTTGTTTTGTTTTTTTGCACTGTCTGGAGCACGCTCGTAAGAATTTCACTCACCAAGGCACTTGTGATGTGACAATAAAAGTGATTTGATTTGATTTGATTTGAATGTGCATACTGCTACTACTAGGCTACTATTAAAATTATTAAAACTTTATCTTTTTAAGTAATGATCACACACGTCTTCCATGTTTTATTTTGAATAGTAAACCCCCTTTGTTTGCCAAAATAAAGATTTTATTTTCAATAATTTATTATTTAAATAATAATTTAAAGATAAATTAAATTAATGTTCTATGCCTTCATTTGATAACCAGATACAGAACACGGAATTTTTGAGAAAAAAGTAAACATTTCATAAGGCTATTTTAATAATAAATTTGAATAAACTAAGTTGTTTTTATGCATTCAAATAATTAGACCTGCTACAACACAGAATTTGGTAACAATAAAACACGGCAAAATAAAAGAAAACACCCACTTATGAAAGTGGATAAAGATTTTAAATTTATTGGTCTTTAACAACCTAATGTTGTGTTTTTGAGAGTGCTTAAACTCTCAGTTTGAGAGTTTGAGAGTACCTGTGCTGTTGTGAATGGTCAATTCCAGAGCCGTTGAGAAACATGGCAGACAGCACCCATGAGCACAGGTACGAGACTCCGCCCATGCTGCACGAGTGAAGGTAAATTAATCACCTAGAGCAGTGGTTCCCAACCCTGGTCCTGGAGGCACCCCAACACTGCACATTTTGCATGTCTCCTTAATCAAACGCACCTGATTCAGGTCATCAGCTCATTAATAGAGACTCAAAGACCTGAAATTGGTGTGTCAGAGAAAGGAGACATGCAACATGTGTAGTGTCAGGGTGCCTCCAGGACCTAAAGCGCAACGAATCGCTTTTAAAATACATACAAGCAAGCATATAAAAATCTGCTGCGTTTCATAAATAATTTACTATTGTTATGAATATTAGAGAATGTTCTGTCCTATAAAGCACTTTTAGGCCCGGTTTCACAGACAGGGCTTAGACTAAGCCAGGATTAGGACATTTAAGTAATTTTCTTAATGTGCTTAGGAAAAAACATTACTGGTGTGCATCTTGAGACAAACCAAAGGCACTGATATATTTTAAAATCAGTTATTGCAAGTTTTTTTTCCAGTTGAAATGGCTCAGACTTACATTTTAGTCTAGGACTTTATTAGTCACGTTTAAAGCAGTTAAATATTCTGTTTATTCAGCTACCGCTATAGGGATTAGTGATGAATCATTCATGAATGATTAGTTCAATTTGACTCTGGAACGACGAGTCGTCTCTACGAGGGATTCGTTCATTTCATGTTGACCGTGCATGCGCAACACCCTATTGGTTCTAAAGGAAACAGAAATTATTAGTTCACCTCTCGAGTCTTCGGGTTCGAGTCGTTCGTTCATCCTGTGACAGCCCCATAAACGCTATGCAGTCTGTGCCGGAAGGAGAAATTATTAGTTCACTTCTCGAGCTTTCGGTTGAGTCATTCGTTCTTTTGTCACGTGACAACAGTATTGGATACAAAAATGAGTTAATCATTCCCAACCTTCCTTACAGTCATGTGATGCATTCAGAATCAGAATCAGAATGAGCTTTATTGACCAGGTATTTTTACACATACGAGTAATTTGTTATAGTGATAGAAGCTCCACAGTGCAACAGAATGACAGTGGCAGTGACAGGACAGGACACAGACAACAAGAGAACAATAAATAAATATACAAATAGACAATGTACAAAATGGCAAAAACACAATATACAATACAGACATTTATGTGTGAGGTCTGACATGTGCAAAAAAAAAAAAAAAAAGTATGTGTGGTGAATAAATAATTGTATAATAGTGTTGTGTGTTCCACGTTTAATGTCATGCGTCCATGAGATGGACTGTTTCTGTGTCTGCTCGTTCTGGTGGTCAGAGCTCTGTAGCATCAACCAGACAGTAACAGTTCGAAGAGGGAGTGTGCTGGATTTGAGGGGTCCAGAGTGATTTTGCCAGCCCTTTTGCTCACTCTGGATGAGTACAGTTCTTGGAGAGTGGGGAGGGTTGTACCAATGGTTTTCTCAGCAGTCCGGACTACCCGCCGTAGTCTTCTGAGGTCAGATTTGGTAGCTGAGCTAAAACCAGACAGTTATTGACATGCAGAGGACGGATTCAATGATGGCAGAGTAGAACTGTATCAAAAGAATCCTGTGGCAGGTTGAACTTCCTCAGCTGGCGAAGGAAGAAATTGTGGTGCCCAGGAATCTTAATGACTCTACTGCAGTCACAGTGCTGTTCATGATGATGAGTGTGTGGGGGGGGGGGTCTTCTGAAGTCCATGATCATCTCCACTGTTTTTGAGCATGTTAAGA